>QVIE01002716.1:0-32355 GCA_013387415.1 Panellus pusillus | reverse complement strand
GATCGCATGCAATTCCGACCCCGTTGACTCTTCGTGTCGTTTTCAAGAACACACTTCCGTCCTCCTCCTCCTCCTTCCGACTCGAAAAGCACGGTTTCAAGAATCAGAAGTTCAAGTTCCCCGTCAGTGGTGATGTCATCGCGCTGGTAGTGTTTAAAAACCCAGCGCGCGTTTCTTCCCACTTCAAGTTCTTCCTGCTTATCTCATACACGATCATGGGGTACATTTCGACGCTAAGTACCTCGTCCTGCCCACTGACTCGCCCTCCCCCCCACAGCGTCATCATCTCTTGTATAGCGGCATCTTCGAATGCATCGGTGACTGCATCATGAGCATCATTGCCATGATTGCAGGATGCCTCGAGTGTATCGTAGCCAGTACGCCCTTCTTTCATCTCGTCTCTTCCAGTCAAGCTGAAATACACCCGAAAGCCATCGCGACTGCCTGGCCGCAATAGTGAACTGCCTCACATGCGGAGCCTGCTCGTATGTCCACCCTATGCCCGTGTCGGTATTACTACTGACCACCGTCTCCGCGCAACAGAGGTCGAAGAAGCACAGCAGCTGTCTGAACAAGGACCCCGAGATGACAAGGCTGGATCAGTCTCGGTCCTTTGAACGAACGAACGAATGTCTACGACTGCTTATATCCTGGAATAATGATTGTACCTCATAAACCTCGCAATCTGAGAATGGCGCCGACCATTGTGGCGGTCCAGGCGGTAAATTGCACCGCATAAGGGAATTACAATTCGTAGACGCCCAGCGGACTCACGAATCGGGGCCGCGCGAGGCCCGCGCGACGGGCTTTTGTCAAGGATCTCTGAGTCGACTTCGGACGAACGGTACCGTCAGGCGCTGGACTTCCGCCGACTCACATCGGAGATGAGGGACTCGCGAATCGGGGCCGCGTGAGGCCCGCCGGGCTTTAGCTTTTTTGCCAAGTAACTCTGAGTCGACCGCTAGCTCCCGCTAGGCGTTAGACTTCCACCGGCTCACATCGACGCCTTCATCTCCGAAGGACCGATTTAAGGGACCGAAATGATTCAGTCTAGACACACGCTCGCCGCGCTACCGACAATTGCTCGCATGTATAACGTACTACTAGTAGTACAGCAGCAACGAATCAATGTGGTTTACGGTCACATGTGCGTAAATAGTAGATCTCTACAATTGGCAAAGCACAATCATATCTACAAGAGCGGGAGTGTGGGCAGGCTGCGTAAACCGAGCCTCCGAGTAAATGAATGGGGACAGGGAGGGAGTGGGGAGGGCTATATCGACAAGGGAGATGGACGGGATGGGGATGGGATGGATGGATAGGGTCAACGTCGACAACGCGACGACAAGAAAACAACAGTTACGAAGGGGAGGACTTGAACGGGGGGAAGGAGGGGGGAGGGAGCATGAACGAAGTCAAGAAGTTATCGGGGGTGGATCTAATAAGTGAGAGGACATAATGTATAGTGTATGGTGATGGACTAAGCAAGGAAGGGAGCAAGGACGCATACAGATACGTTATCGGTCAGTTGTAATTGTACTTTTTTGCAAAAACGCGCGCACGATGCGAGGCTAGCCCATCTGCACATCGACAGGCTGCGTCTGGGGCGTCGTGGCTGCGACTGTGCCTGCGCATACCACCCCGCCGCGACCGCCTGCTGATACTGAGCATACTGCGCGCGCTGCATTGCAAGGTATTCGGCCGTCGGCGCCGCAGCAGCAGCAGAGGCATTCGCCGTCGTCGTCGTCGACGTCTGCGCACCCGGCGTAAGCGTAAAGGGCGTCGCCTCCATCTTCCCCGCGCCTTCGCCGCAGCCTGAATATGCGGCAACAGCGTGCTGCCCCACGCATACGCCGGCGTGGTCGTCGTCCCCGTCGTCGGCGTCGCATTCGCCGTGGCCGTACTCGCACTCGCGCTCGCACTGCTCGCAGACGCTTTCCCGCGCCGCCGCCTGGCTTCAAACACCCGTGCACCCCATTCGCGAGGAGGCTCAGCCCTACCGCGCCGTGGTCACCAGAGTGCTGATAATGATACCTCAGGCCGTTCATGTTCTTGTACCGCCGCACGCAGTCGCCCACCCCACAAGCAAACGGTCGTACCTTGCCTCCACCTCGTTGATCTCCGCCTGCGAAAGGCCAGCCGACTCGGTGATTTCCTTGGGCGTAGCCGACGCGGATGAGGAATCCACTTCTTCCTCGGGCACGGGGCAGTAGTACTCGCAGCGGCACGCTTGCGCTCCAGTAGAGCCCGCACGGCCTCGACGTCCTTGGCGGGACCGAAATTACACGAACCATGAGTCATGTGGTACTTGAGCCCGTTCGCTTGCTTGTACGATTTACTGCAGTTCGGCTTCGGGCAGCGGAAGGGCTTGTGCGGGAGTAGGATGGAGGGGGCGGCGGAGGAACTCGACGAAGCCGCCGATGAGAATGTTGGAGTGAGAACACGTGAAGGAGTGGCGGATACCGGCGAGGCGACGGGTGGCGACGGCGGGCTGCGCTTCGTTTTTGAGGTTTTGCCGCTGCTGGTACTGGCAACGGGGGTGCTGGTGTTGATGCTAACGGCAGGCTCGGGCTCACCCTGTAGCTCCTCACCGGTCGCGAACACGAGCGCGGGGCAATGGCGGTGGAGTCAGTAGCAGATTCGGCGACGTCTTGAGACGGAGTTCCGCTCGGGCTATCGTATTCGGCGTTATACCGGGCATAGGCATTGAAAGGAGCCGGACCACGAGCGGAGAGTGGTGTGTGCATGCTCTCCCGGAAAGGAAATCCGACGTTCAAGGAGAGATTGAGTGCGGGGCGCTGCAGCACCATGAAATGATCAGATACTCAGTGATGATGACTGCGAAAGACGTCAAACCTGAATGCCACTCTCGGAGAGGAAGGAGACGGGGCACGCGAGGTTACGGTGCTCGTGGGAGCGGTTGAGGCCGGGGGCGGAGAGGCGTCTTCGTAATCAAGCCCGAGGTCCATATCGTCGGTGTCGAATGGCGTAGAGTAGGCCGGCTGGTGGTTTGTCGGCTGAGGGGTGGTGATCGGCTGGGTGTCTCAGGTGGGTTGGTCTGAGGGTTGAAAGGGACTTGAATCTGAGGCGGCTGGGAACGGTCGACGACGACGAGGTGGACCTCCTCGAAGTGCTCTAGCAGAGCATGCAGATCGGGCAAGTGGGTTCCACAGCAGGTGTAGTTGCGACACAACTCGCCCTGGCGGTCAAAGACATTCCATGCGTTCAGAATTGATGAGTCCTGAGGAGACTTTACGGGACTGGCGAGGCTATTAGCACTAATACAGACTGCATGGGACGCGCATACGTACTCGAATGAGCCGACGAGCATTGCGGTCGGGACTGGCTGGTGCAGTATTGTGCGCCGAAACTGCCCGCACGCCATGAAATAGGCGAACCGAGGAAATGGCGAGTGTAGCTTGCAGGGTTGAAGTGGCCGTTCTCGCCGGTGTACGAGCCGCCGTCCATGTTGTAGTCTTGCTGGTGTGCAGCGACGGGGAGGGCGATGGGCTCAGACATGGCTCGTGGTGGGCAGAGACAAGCCTATACTTATGATTGGTCTGATGTGTAAGCTCCGCTGCCCCCAAATCTGGCAATTCCCTTCTGCCGTAACTCGGGCCCTTTACTGCTGCTATTAGGCTTTCTTGTGCTCCGGCGACCGTCTTCTAGTCTCTCTTCACTGTTCTGAGCGACTTCGACGTCTCGGGCTCCCCTTCAGCAATTTCCAATCTCAAACATGACCTGGTCGCCATCACGATTTACGAGCTCACGTCCTCAGGGTTGATTTTACCCCATCCGATCGGTCTGTCGCGTGGCACAGATTTCCATCCGCTTTTTGCATTTTCGATGCGATGCTCCCCTCAAGATCAGAGTCTTGAGGATACTCGACGTGTGGCTGCTTCTCAACTTGTTCTCTTCTACCAGCGATCATCCGATGAATCCACTGGGACTGAATGGAGACGTTTCAGGACCCTGCACGGCTGACGGACGGTTCACGATATTCTTGTCCAATCTCCGCTGGTGCTAGCCCCTCATCTCGTCGTCACGAAAAACACAGCTAGTCTCGAGTTCTTTCAGGTTCTTTCATGCGGCAATTCAGTTTGTTGAGTCAGCTCAAAGTTATTCCGTACGACCGCGCCTTGAGGCTTGGCCCACCCGAACTTGTGCAGCTTCTGCCCCTCGTGCGTTGTTAGGCGGTGCTCCATGGTCATCCAATGAATCATGCCGGCCCCCTCTCGGACCGGACCGACTTGCATATTATTCCCTTTGAGAGGATGCCCTATCACATCCAAATCTCTCTCTTCTGCTAATCTTCGCAGATCTCTTCCCCTTCGCTCATCTCTAATAACCTCGACGAAGCTGATCCCAAGTTGGATTATCTTCAGTGCATATCACCGGTCCCAAGATGTCCCCGGTGTCCTATGCGACACCCTACCACTCGCAGCACAGGCCATAATTAATTTTCCCAGGACCCACACCATTCCCTCACCGCTTCTCACAACTGCCAGCTGCTCCGCGTTCCTCCGGCGTCGTCGGCACACTTGTGTTGCGCAATCTCTGGATCATGCCCGCCAACACCGCACGACATGGGTCGAATATTCGGAATAGCGCTCCACGCAATGTTACTACCTAGAAATGGTGTTGTAGCTATGGGTACAAGGAGGTCCCCGGCCACTACCTACTAAGTCGCTCCAGATTTTTACTCGTATCAACGTTGTGTTACTCTGCTTTTTTAGCTTTTTTTGGTCTGTCGGGATCAGGCGAATTGAATCGGACGGCTTCATCCGGTATGTGAATGTCCATTAGAAAGTCGGCAGCGGTTGGCGGAGGTAGAAGCGTGTTCGTTGTTATGGTCTGCTGATTTGAAGACAACTAAACCTACGATGGCTAAGTGGCTTCTTTGCGAGCCGTCTAAATCTTGAGCCTCAGTTTTGGTCTTTGCATTGCCAAAGGTCAAATTCAAGACAAATCCCCAGCTCCGCCTCAGTTATCCTATGGCGGAGCGGCGCAGCGCCATGGGATCCCGTTTTACTCTATATGCCGGAGCCAGAGGTGTCATTTTGAGCCCTAGGGCCTGATTTACTCGATTTCGGAGGGACCTTAGGGGGTGACTGGGGGGCCAGTACAAGGCCGAAAACATATCAAATCACCAATGACACCATCATCTTCTTTCGAAATTGAAAACTATTGATTCTTCGTGCGTATATGTGTGTCCCTTCTCTTCCAATCTTATTATAGTTTCTGGTTCGAATCCGCTGGCCCTGGCCCAGGTGACCACTGCCTGTTTGGAACATCCAGTGAGGTTCACGGGAGAAGTTCCACAACACAGTCAAAGCCCATCGATCAAATTTCGTGCTGGTCTTTTGACTCGCGGCCGTCCGGCGCACGCCCGCCCACCCGTCTGTGCATGATGGACCAGACCACAGCGGCTATCGGGCAGTCCATGGTAGAAAGAATACGTGCGTGTTTGTGTGGGTTTGAAGCCGTTGTTTTCTGCCTCGCACCGATTTCGCTGTTCGCATCTGTCGGCTCATCCAGCCAATCACATCGACTTAATGTCTGCATCCTAGCACAGAATAACAACAACAGTCAAATTTGTTCGTTGCGCGGACCCGGACCGCAAATTTGATTCGTTCTAGGCGCTGAAAATCTCTTTGGAAAGTCTCCTTCTCTGTTCGTTCTCTGTGCGTGTCCCTTCTCTTCCAATCTTAACTTGATTCCTCAATAGAATCCGCTGGCCTTCGTCACGAGCCTCTGCTGAGGACTCGCGGAGGAGCCTTCCCGACTGTTCATCATGGACCGCAACGGCTGACGGTTTGTGGTAGAGAGATAATACATGTGTATGAATTGGTTGAAGCCCAAGTTTTCTGCCTTGTACAGATTGCATATTTGTCGGCTCATCCAGCCAATCACCTAGACATGTAACGACCACATCCTAGCAAAGGAGAAATAACAACATTTACTCCTCGCGCGGACCCGGACCGCACGTTCAATCTCCTCTTGACGTCGGAAATCTTGTCGAATGTTCTATCTTCCGCGACAACGCTCCATAGCTGGTCCAATTTTTCATTGCGCTGGTTCATTCGTGGGATGAACCTTATTGATCACTCATAGAGCGGCCGAATATCAAGATCGACACACGCTGCCCTCTTGGAGAGAGTTTGGTGAGATTGGCGCTAAACTCTCCTCACGGCTTAATTAATTCTGTTCACCTATTGGACGCCGTAGCATCTTCCTTGTTTTCCGAATCTGCAGTCAGTGAATATGGCCTTCTGACGATGCACCTTCTTTCCTTCCCATTAGAACCGGAGGAACCCGCGTCAAGAACCCGCCGGTCGCTCGCTATCCAGTTTCCGCTACCCCGTCTGTCCATGATGCATTATGGAGCCGTCTATGTTAGAGAGACTTCGTGTGTGGAAGGTCTCTCAGGTCTTCTATCTCACAGAGCATGCGTTTATGTCGGCTCATCCAGGTGGAGAATCGCATTTGTGCTTTGCAGATGGTCGAGACTTCAAGTCTCATCCTCTTTCCCGATGGGCTAAAAACAACGATTCAAAAATCTCCAATATCAAGTACGTACAAGTTGCGTACAAGTCCAATCAAACCTTCCTTCCATTCAGCTCCACCGTGACGATCATGGCCCGAAAAAGGAACTGCCAGCATATTCCTTTTTCTACCTGCTCAGACACCCACTGTACTCGGTGCCTTATCTACGCCAGAGTGATTGAAATCGCCGGGTTGGGATGGGGGCGTCGGCACTAGACTTCCGTCCATCACAGCCTTTCGCCTATTGGACGCCGCAGCATGTTTGCCTTGTTTCCTGGATCTGTGGGTAGGTGAATCTGAACTTCTGAAAATGTATCCTCTTTCCCTCCATCAGATTAGGACTTACACTGACGTCAAATCGATCCGCCGATGGCTCGCTACATACTCCCAACCCGGCTCATGTAGCTCGAAACATCGGTCGAGCAGTCGCAACAATGAAGACGTCTGCCTAAGTAAACCAAGAAGTATGCCCGTCGCTTTTCCCAATTTTCGAGGACTGTTTCTGACAGTTTGAGACACTTCCCAGCGCCGCATTCCATCCCGCGTAGTTCGCGTGACGTTGTGTTCCTGGGGCCCAAATTCTGGTCTTTCTAGAAATTCGCTGTTTGAATCTTTGCTCCGCAATATCAAAGATGATATCCCTCCGTTTTTCCAAGTGGAGTCCGGAGTCCTGACACTCTACCTGCTTGATCAATATACCCGGGTACAAGGTTTGTTGCCCATACAAACGCGAAGATTCCAGTCCTGGCAGCTGCTGCAAGTTCGTGCTTTTATTTGAACTCGTCCGGCTAACTGCGAGCAGTAATTGAACTTATTGCAACACTGCGCCGTGCAGATCTACAGAAATCAGTCCACTGTAATTTTGAGTAATCATAACTTGGCATCGTTCCACGGTGGAATTTCCAAGGATCGATTTTGGTGCGGCCAGAGCGATGTGCTTCCTTTCTCCTTGCGGCGTCCAAAATTTTTGGACACACCCACACCCACAGACCAACGAGATCGAATTGCCTGCTCTAGCCGCCACATATAACCAGCCCTGGACTTGCGCGACTGCACTGAAGCGCAGGATCTCCGTATGGAGCTGCAAGAAAGCCACTAAACCGGGGTCGAAAACCTCCGGTACAAATTAATTCTGATCGCTGAACAGAAGCAAATTTGAGACGCTGGCGTTTCCGGAGGTATGACTTGAAGGAATCCGCTCGAGCATCAGCTGACAGCGGCAGTTAATCCCACTGCTATCGACTGGCCCCCATTTCATCCGCATACTCGCACGCACCTGGTTCTGCCCGGTCGCCAGGATGCCTCGGCGCGGAACAAGCCATGAACACAGATGAACTGGTTGGTTCATGTCGTTCGTAGGACGCAGGTGCTAGCCGCCAAATTAATACAGTCCCTTGTTGTGAAGAAATCGATGGATCAGCTTGATAGTAGAGCGAGATCGGTGTCTGACATGCTCCCTAGGCTAGACAATAGCCGCCCGGCGCTGCTCTTGGTGGCAAGTGCCCCAACGCGGCCCTGAACTTACTAATGTCCAGGAACACCGAGTGAAACAATACTGCGATTCGCAAGTGTCAAAGAAAACGTACAACCAACGACACTGCCGCTAAGAATTTGTTTTCCCCGCTGCCTGAGGTTCAGGAGGATCTCGGCACCTCAGTTACGAGAGCCGATCGCAAATATCAGAGGCGCTTCGTCCCATCTTCGCGTACTGCAGTGCCAACCAGCAAACGCGTATGGCCACTCGTCGAGCCGTAAGGCGCATAATCTCCTTAACAGAATTGTTCGATTTGTTGCAGTGGCGCTCAAGCTAAGCTCTGTGACTCCGTATAGGAATACGCTCGATGACCGGGCAACCCCGAGCATAGAAACGAGAATCCGTCCAGCGTTGAACATTTAGTGGACCAGCTGAGGTCTGCGACGATCGATTATCACGCGAGGTACAATGCTGCTGTCAGTTCGCTGACCACCGCTGCTATCCATTGCGGGAGCTGCCTGGATGTTCGGTTTGTAGTACGCACGATGATGTGGTCGGCGAATTCTCAGCGCTCAGCTTTCGCCAGAAAGAGAGAGAGAGAGATAGCTCAAGGTGCCGTTGATGGGCGGTCGGTTTGTAGTACGCACGATGATGTGGTCGACGAATTCTCAGCGCTCAGCTTTCGATAGAAAGAGAGAGAGAGCTAGCTCAAGGTGCCGTCGATGGGCGGTCGGCACCAATAGCGAACCTTTGTCATACGAGCACCGAGTTTCTTTTCCCAATTTTCCGGCAAGGCTGCCCCCAAGACTGACTGTCTGACTGAGACGTAACACAAGAACTGTCGGAATCGTCCACAGTTACAGCGTCGTGTTAAGGATAATGGCGGCTGCGGTGCGCGTCTGCGCCCGTCCCTGACCGTCCCCCGTCGATATCTTGAGTGTAGGTATGACAAGCGTTTGTCTGCGTCGGAGAATGAATTGTCGTGCCCGCGCTTGCCTCGTGGTTGTTTGAAAGAGAAATACTACGCAATATCCTCCATGCATAATATCATTAATATGGCCTCTTGAAAATTATATCGCCAGCGTTTTATTGAAAACACTGGACGTTTGCCAATTTGAAGTCCTTCTACGAGATCTTCGCCAAGCTCAAGCCTCAGTATTAGTGCGCAGAGTTTTTGGACAGTCATAAGTGGTTGGTGAAAATTCGAAACAGTTATCAGGATCAGTCGGACCGGGATCCGAAATCGTGGAGTTCCGACTGGCTCCAGTTTCTCTTTCAACCATCGATCATCGCTCAGTTTTCTTATTCCTGAGATACTTTCATCATATCCAACGAGATGGTCAACTCGCTGGACCCAACTGTTCCTCCAGCCGGAGGATCCTCCAGAATGCCGAATTGCTTTACATATATCGAAGGAGCTCCGAGCTCGTTCCTGATGGACGTTGACCCTGTCTTCTTTGTTTATCCGGGCCGTCTCCACTAGCACGAGTTCCCCACACTCCAGCGTCCAAACCGCGACTGGGACGATGCCATCCGAGTACCGCCACCCGTACGAGGCATTGACGCCAGACGAGGCCGACTACGTTCTGAGGCCTTGGGTGGATTCGTCGGACTCCATTAACACATTCTCTTTATCAGGAGTCGGCGACGCTCGCACCAAGACGAGATTACAGTCCTTACTTGATCGCTTTCACGATTTTGTTTCACTCAACGCAGGTCTTTTGCTCGTCACGGCAGCGTCTGCTGTCTTTTCTGTTGTCAATCTCGCTGTCAAGGTCGTGCAGACTCTTGGAGAGCCGGTCACGACCGCCGAGGTATGCAGATTATTTCTGTGGTCAGAGACTCTGGAGCTTGATTTTTTATAGCTGATCATCGTTCGCATGGTGCGTATTGAATTCCCCGATGTTGTCGCCTGACTGTTTGTAGGGAATCACGTATCTCGGCAGTGTCTCATACATGCAAGTGTCTCGGCTCACCATGACTACCCTGTTGAATGAGATCAGTTCAGGCTGGTTCAAAAAGTGCCCGATCCTTACCTGGGTCCCAAAGATGTTCGGATGCTCCTCATGCTTCGAGGCTTCACAGGGTTTGTCGTTCATGTGCATGTACAATGCCTCGCAGTTGTATCCAACAACATTTAGGTTCCTCGGCCTCGCAAGCGTCTATTTCTCTTTGCAGTATCTTTCCCTCGCGGACGTCACCGTCCTCGGATTTCTGGCTCCTATGTGCACGGCCATGACCGGAAGTTTCTTCTTGAAGGAAAGCTTCACGCTGAAAGAAGGGCTCGCGAGTTGTAAGACAGTATTCACACTCAGACTCTACCACGCTTACCGAGAAGTAAACAGTGTGCAGCCTAGTCGGTGTGGTGCTCATCGCACGACCTGAATTCCTATTTGGGCTCCAGCTGGCGCGTCTCCGGCCGAAGAGGACAATAGAACGCTCGCAATCAGGTAAGTTGGTAGGATTGAGCGGCTTTGGAGATCCAAAGGCCAATCAATATGTGCAGTATATGCCTCTTCGGAGTCATCGGTTCAACCGCTTCCAGTGTGTCAACCGCCGCTCAGATCTTCTGATCACCACAAATAACTTCATTCTAGTGACAACCATACGCGCCATCGGGCAACGCGCGCACCCGATGCATCTGCTAGCCGTGTTTGCCACACAGTCTGTAATCGCGGCTACCATACTGTACGTTCGAGTCGCCGTTCCTCTTCAAGTTATTCCAATCAATGTTGAACATGTCCTGAAGCATGATTGCACTACGACTGCCGTTCGTGGTCCCGACGAGCTTCGAGTGGCTGGGGCTCTTCGCCGTCATTGGGATCTTCTCCTTCGGTGCCCAGATTCTCCTGACGATGGGCTTCCAGCGCGAGACGGCGGGCCGCGCGAGCATGGCGCTGTACACGCAGGTGCATTTTTCGAACTTAAACATGCTCATCGAACTTTGTTCACCGACGTCTTTCCTTCTGTAGATCATCTTCTCGACGATCCTAGAGCGCGTCTTCTTCCACACAACACCGAGCTTCCTCTCGCTCCTCGGTACGTCCATCATCATGACCTGCGCCATATACGTAGCGGTGCGTATGCATTTCATCTCTACTATCACCTACACTCAAAAGCTCAACGTTCAACATAATCAGCTAGCGAAGAAAAATCCCTCCGCCGAGGGAAAGACAGCCGAGCGTCGCACCGCGCCGGACGACGTCGCTCTGGAAGAAGGGCTGCTCGAAGGCGGCTCGAAACCGCGAGCGCAAAGGCCGTCGACCAGCGATGATGGTCCCGAGGCGTCCGCCCTGGTTGGCGAAAATATAGAATGAATGAATAGGACAGACAGCTTGCTTCGTCCGGCGCGTGTAGCAATACTGTGTGATTTCCTTCTGCTTCGTCTTACAATGCTGTGGTAGCGCTTTGTTGTTACGGTTATAGAAGTGCAAAAAAATACAGAGACATTCCACATAGCGAAATTCGTTCGTTTGGGCGTTCCGAGTCGACCGCTACTGCACTGCATCAATTTCTGGAAATTGTAGTTCAACCAACGTCCAGAGAGAACTTCGTTGACTGATCACTCACATCCAGCGTGTGTTCTCTTCAAGCTGCCACTCCACCTCAAGTCCAACCATTTCTCGCACCGCCGCCTTCTGTGCGGTTCAGCGCACATTCACGCGGGCGGGTTTATTAAGTCATATGTACGCACCACAAGCTCGTCGATCCACCGCACATCGATATCGAGTCTCCCCGGCCCATCGATATCGCCCGGCTTGGGCGTTCGGCCCATAGCTAGTTGCATCTCCAAGTCGTCGTCGGGGCGCACCACGAGCTCGTCGATCCAGCGCATATCGAGTCTTCCCGGACCATCGATATCGACCGGCTTGGGTGTTTGCACCATAGCTAGTTGCATCTCCAAGTCTTCGTCGGTCCAGGGGCGCGGACTCTCCTTCTCCGGCTCGTCGTCCTGGAATGCAACATACATTCAGGCAAGTCCCAGAAAACGAAAAACCAGGTCCTCGACTACATATACGTACCACACCAATCCACGCCGCATGCGCATGCGCGCCCTCCAGCTCAGGCGGCGGACAGCGCGGTCGGTCGAACTCTGCAGTCGGACTCCCCGCGATGGGCCCTGGGATCCCCGCCACCACGGGCACGCCGATCAGGTTGAAGCGGAGGGTGAGGCACTCTGGCTGCGGGGGCTCCAAGGTGGCGTCGCCGGCGAGGGCGTACCGGCCCTTATCGGCGTCCCACGTCGCTTTGTATACCTCCAGCTGCAAGAACCCTGTCCGCATAGGTTTACGCGTGTCAGACAGAGACAGAGGAATCGGCACCCACCAGCCTCGTACGCCGGCGGGCTGCGGAATGCGCGCCACTCCGGAGGCGGCGCCGCGTGGCGCTGCGTGGCGGGGCGCGCGGCGTCCATGACGTGCCAGCTCGCGCAGCAGTTGCGCGTCTCGCGCGGGAGCGGGGGCGCACGGTGCAGCAGAGCGCGGTGATGGGCCGCGCGGGGCGCGTGCGCCAGCAAAGGCGCATCTCCTTCAAGACGTAAGACGCAAGACGCACCGAGTTAATAGTTAGTTAATGGTTAATGCAGCAAGTTGCAAGAAAAAAATGTGTGTATATAGGTAAGAGCGGAAACGCACTGTACCCTCCGGGACAATATACGTCGCCTCGACGTAGCAGCGGTGGTCCTGCCTCGTAGCGGGCCCGTGGTCGAGCGCCTGGCCGTGCTCGTCCTCGAGCCACGCGTCGACGTGCCCGCCCAGGCGGTCGATGAAGCTGTCCAGCGGAGAGTTTGGGCTAGGGCTAGCAGATCTGGAGTCCGACATCATGGCGATAGAATAGAGGTGGGGAAAACGGCCACAGTTTGAACTCGAAACTTGGAAGGCATACATACATACGCAATTAAATGGACGGACGGACGGTTCGGAATGGCTCGGTTCTGCTCGTATGCTGTTCTGTCGATTCGTTGAAGGACGCTCAGTCCCTGCATCATGGTCATGCAAACGCGGGCTTCGCGCGTTTTCATTGGAAGGCGGACTTGCGTAAGGGCTACGGAAGATCGGCGGCTCGATACCGCTAATTGAGAAGACTTGCGCGGTTCAAGAACGGTCTGCCATCCATCGGTGGGATCTGATGAGAATTTAGATCCATCCAACTTCCAAGCTTCCAAGATGACGCTTCGTTCGATGGACGTCTTTCAAGTTCTATTTGCGTGGGATGGTCTCAGAGAACAGAGTCGGGGCCGGGGGTTGTTTGTAATTGTGGCTTGAGAGCTTGAGAACTTAGAAACGAGTCCGATGGTGGCCGGAGGTCCCTTTTTTTTTCTTAGAGCCTTTGGTGTGGCAGATCTCTGTCCGTCCGCAGAGCTTTCCAAAATCTTCCGCTTTGGTCTCTGAATACATCCAGTTGTTGCTGGGGAAGGTGGCCGTGGCCGGTAGTCTCAGACTGGTTTCCTCTGGTTTCATCAGACGGTGGATTGACAGCCGGATCTCGCGAACAAGCATCACGTGATCAACAACACAAAGACAATCAAATCAATCCGTGACGCGTCGCTGCTTTTCGCGTCTGCACTGCGTCTGCGCTGGTGTTATGGGCCAGGACTCAGGAGAGTAGCTGGGGAGCACTGCTTAGAACAATCCATACATACAGCTGTTTTATTCATTCAATGACGCGAGAAAAAGACTCAAATTTTTTTTTTTGATGCTACATAGATTCAGATACTGAGTCCGAGTCCTGACGTCGAACGAAGTACACCAATGCTCAACTATCGAAATCCCTGGCAAAAGCCTCTGCTCTGCCACGGCCATGATGTCGTTGTCAGCACGGATGCCTTGCCCTGAGCGCAGTCAGCTGGAAGTCCCCCGCGCGTTCTCGACTCTGTGGTGCTCCTCATCGGCGCCGTTGAAGACCCTGACGAGCTCCCGAGTCCAGAATCGGGAAAGGCGGTGATGTTGGCATAAGCTTAAAGTACGCGAAGGCAATCCAGGCCTCGAGGCTCGAATGCAAAAAAGGTCATCGAAGATGGGCAGCCAATGGCACGTAAACGGACGGCTACGGCGACAATCGCGATTCACCAGAGCTCACCAGGCTCGAAGTCGCGCGCCGGCTGAAGCCTGACTCCCGGGACCTGTATCGTTTTGGCCATCAACAACTCAAGATGTAATACAACAACGGGCCCGGGGACGACGACGAACCCTGCGGCAGGTGTAGCCATGGCCCGTGTTGCGAAGAGCCCGGCCGGCCGCAGCGAAGTCTAAACGCAAGTTGAAGCGTCGTCGATCTGAAGTACGCCTCCGTATGGCCGGCAGCAAGGGGAGAGAAGGTTACCCAGGCGCTCAAGCCGTGGGCCGTGGGCGGCGGCGCAGCTGGTCGAGTTTCGTGCTCGATTGCTCGACAACATGTCGAGCCGGATGGCAAGCCCGACGTGCTCAGGCCTCTTCGACGACGGCTGCATCGAGGATCTCTTGGCCACGGCATGCCCAGTTCACACCAAGTCCGAAACGCCGAACAGCCCGTTAATTTCAGACATCCTCGGGCCCTTAAGCTTCTCTCAAGTACACAGTCATGGGGACGCAGGCCCGTGAATCCTTCGGCCACTTCTTGATGGAGCTCAAAGCAGACTGCAGAGGTGCCGATGCAGAAGGCCCGGATACAAGACAGGGAGAAAGACGAGGACAAGAGCAAAGACTCGGAGGAAGATCTAGAGGGTGGGGAGACGCAGGGGGACGGTGAAAAGGAGGCTGAGGCACTTGAGCGCGGTTGTGTGGCACGATGGCCCAAGCGTCGAGTCGAGGTGTTGATCATCGACGGCGTGGCATGCGGCGTCTGGTATCAGAGGGTATCAGTTGGTATCAGACTGTACATCGACGACCAGGACCTCCCCCCATCAAAGATGAGATACTACTACAGTCTGACTGCGGGAGACTAGGGCCGGTGATACTATGGGGTTAAGTATCGGGGCAGATGGCTATCTTCAAAAAAACGGACGACTGCTTACAATTCTGCCAGACACCGAGAGAGAAAAGGAGAATTAGCACTGCAGCGGGGCCTGATCGGGTGTACCGTAGTCAAGGATTGAGATCAGTGATTGAGTCGGCCGCTCGTTGTAGAAATTCTTCTAGGTCCACTCATTCGTAAGTGTATGGTCTACGTAAAATTGTAGCGCCCTACTCAAGACCACGAAGAAGCGGTGAATTTGAAAAACGGAGGCAAAGTGTGCATCAATTGATTTTTGCTTCTGTCCATGTCCGTGTCGTGCTGCTGCTAATATGTGGGATACTGACACGTTTTCAGGAGCCTGAAGGAGCGGATTGCGGCGCTGCAGCAGCGGGAGGCGGGCGGCTCAGCGACGGCAGCACCTGCTGGACCGGCGACAAATGGACTGCGAGCGAAGATCGCGCAGTTTGAAAGCAAGGGCGCCGTGCCCGTGCCCCGTGGCTCCTTCGGCATGGGTGCGCCCCCAGAGTCCGCCCCCGCACGCCGCCCCGAGCTGTACGGCAACCGCATGCGCCCCAGTCCCGCCGCCGTCCTCGAGCGCCGCGACATCTCCCGTTCGCCGCCCTCGAGGACAACGCGCTCCCCAACAACATGCGCGCACTCACCCCCCAGCACACAGGCCCAGAGCACAAGCCCACCGTCGTCGCACGCGCCACCGCATTCAACACCGCGCTCGACATCGCACGCAAGGCCGAGGCAGACGTCCAGGCGCACGCCGACAAGCGCGAGAAGCGCAAGAGCGGTGCGTGGCTGACGCCGCAGTTCACCGGCGGCGGCAGCGCCCTCGTGCCCCAATTCACCGGCGGCTCGTTCTCCCTTACCCCGCAGCACACGGGGAGCAGCGCACTCACCCCGCAGTACACCGGCTCCAACCCGAGCTCGCCCCCGCTCTCCCCGCTCATCCCTGCTTCGCAATCGTGGTCGCCGCGCTCGCCTACCTTCCGCGGCACGCTCCCAAAATCTCCGACAATGACTGAACAGCCGATCGACGTCGACAGCATTGACTTGAAGGCGCCTGATGTGCCATCATCGCCCCTGGATGAGCCGGAGGTCCAGGAGGAGCGGCAGGAGATCGTTCACGACGACGTCGTGCGTGCTTTAATCCTATCCTCGAACCAGCTCAATGCTAACCCTCCCGCGTTCACAGATCCACCCCGTCGCCGTCTCCCCACCCTCCCCTTCACCCCTACCAGTGAATCCGGCCGAAAATGCCACCGGATCCAACACCGACCCCACCCCAGAGCCCGACTCCCCCGAATCCGACCCCGCCCCCGAGCCCGACTCCCCCGACTCCTTCCACGCGGGCTTCGACCCCCACCAATACGCTTCCTACCCCGCCCCCTCCACGGACTACGGCTACGACTACCTCACCATGAGCACGAGCACCCGCAACCGCCACCTGTCGACGATCACGGAGCGCAGCGCGGAGCCGGGGAGTCCCTCGGCCGACGCTTCTGGGTGAGTGTTTCTTCTGTGGATTGTGGAAATTTGGATATCGGCGAGGCGTGACTGACTGACGATTCTGCGGCGTATGGTGTAGGCGGTTCTCGATGATGTCGCAGGCGCTCGACGAGTATGACGAAGCCGAAGCCGAGTTGGAAACAGCGTCCCGGGAAGAAGTCCAAGCAGAACAAGAAGAGGAGTTGGAGGAACCAGCGGGCGCGGGGCGCGCGGGCGTCGGCGCCGGCTGGGCGCCAGTCGTCGGCCCGGGGAATTTGGGATGGGCATGGGGACGAGGGTATTAGGCGGCGTCGTAGAAGAACGCTTTTCCGCCTCATCCTCATCCTCATCCTCAGCCGAAGACGGGGATGAAGACGGGGAGCGGGCACGGGGGGCGCCCTCGCCGTCGCCGTACCGCCTGAGCGGGCTCACGGAGCGGGGGTATACGCCCAGTCTGCGGTCGTCGGCGGGGTCCGGGTCGGGGTCGGTTGGGTCGTTCCGGAGTTCCGGGAGCTGGTGGGGATGACAAACAGACCGAAGGGAAGGGGGTGGGGAGGAGGAGCCGGAGGAGGAGGAGGAGCAGCCGCCGACGCCCATGGCCCTGCGCGGCGCACAGTTAAGTTCGACGAACGAAGTAGTAGAGATGGAGCCGGCGCCGCCTAGCACCCCGCAACCCGCAGACCAGCCACACTAACGGCCTGCCGCTTCCCGCACCGCAAGACGGCGCCTCCCTCCCCCCGCTCTCCTCCCCCTCCCAGCCCGACCATCCTCATCCTCCCTCCTCACCACCCCCCGCGCGAGCGCGACTCCCTCTCCTCCCTCTCCTCCCTCTCCTCGCTCTCCTCCTCCCAGACGCTCCACCTGCGCCCGCGCCCCCTCAGCGCCCTCGACACCGGCAGCCCCTCGCACGTCGCGCTCGCGCACCGCATCCCCGTGCTCGACGCGGTCGGGGCCGTCGGCGTCGCGGGCGCGGAGCAGGTGTTCGTCAGTGCGGGTCTGGGTGCGGGGCGGACGCCGACGGGGGAGGTGCGCCGCGCGGTGTCTGCATCCGCTACCGTGACGGCGCCGAGTGAGCGAGTGCGGCAAAGGGCGCTGCCGACGCCGCCCGCCGCGCCAGCTGCGGCTGCGACTCCGACTCCCACTGCGACTTCCCTCCCTACGGCGCCGCATCAAGCTCAAGCTCAAGCACCACGGACGCCGCCGCGGCGCCACGGCTACACGACCGGCGCGCCGCGGCCACACACGACGTACGTGCCGCCGGCGCCGGATCCCGAGGACGAGGACGCGTTGTACCGCGGCGTGAGCGAATTCGGCACGATCTCCTTCGGCGGCGCGCGCGCGCCGCAGTCGTTCTCCGCGGTCGTGCATGGCCGGGTGCGAGAGGGCAACACTGGCAGCGGGCCTGGTAGAGGCCGGTCGGGGTCCGGCGGGGTGTACGATTCGTACGAAAAGGCCAAAGAGAAAGAGAAAGAGAAGGACAAACGCCTGCCGCTGCCGCCGATGCCGCTGAGCCCGGGGTACGCGAGCGCGGAGCTGGCGGAGCTGCTCGCGGAGGCGGCGGCGCTCGAGGTGCGGCTCGAGCGCGGGGAGCTGCCGGGCGAGGCGCTAAGGCGCATGAGTATGCGCCCCCCGGCGCCGCCGCCTCCTAGTAGTAGTCTGCCGCCGCCGCCGTTGCCGCCGGTGCCGGAGGCGGCGAAGAAGGCGCTGAGGCCGCAGCGCTCGTTCCGGAATCCGCTGGCGCGCAGCCGGTCGGATCGCCGGCCGGAGCAGAAGGAGGCGCGGCCCGCCGCCGCCGCCATCGCCGTCCCGTCGCCGGCGTCGACCGGGAACCTCCTCAATTTACAGCTGCACAATCCTGCGGAGGCCGAGGACGCGCAGCTGGCGCGCCCGCCGGCGTCCCCGACGAGCTCGATACCGCCGACGCCGCCGCCGAAGAGCCCCGGCTACTACGGCGGCGGCAGCGGGCCGCGGTACTTCCCGAGTCTGCGCCGGCTGGCGAGCACGACGCGCACGCTTGGGCCCGCGAGCGCCGGTGCGGGCGGGCGGGGTAGCCTCTCGACGTCGTCCGAGCTGTCGAGCGAGGATTCGATGCTCGTGACGCCGCCCGACGACGGCGCTGTGTCGGCCGGCGCGAGCGTCGTGTGGCCGACGCTGTCGCCGAAGAAGAGCGCGGGGAGTATTGGGCGGAGCGCGGCGTCTTTGGCGGGGCGGATGTTCAGTCGATCACGGACGAAGTCGAGTGCGAGCACTGCGAGTTCGTTTGATGGTTCGTTGCTTTTTTGTTGACCAAGTGTTGTTTCGACTGACGATAACGCATTGCAGCGCCATCTCCCCCGCCAGTGCCGCACCCTGCCCTGCCGACTCCACCGTCTCTGAAACTGGACTCGACGCCGTTCTTTATACCCGCTATACAGACGAGCCTGCATGAAGAGGACCACGTCGAGTCGCCGGAAAGCAGCACACCAGTCGCAGACCCATACACTTCCCCCACGACCGCCAAACCAAAATCCCCAACCCCGCCTGCACGACCGCCGCATCTAATCCTCAGCCAGCCCGCCCCGGGCGGCGACTCGCTGCTCCAGGCGTCCAACGCGTCGCCGGTGAACGGGAGCCGCCCTTCGTCGATGATGTCCAACCTATCGTCCGTGACCACCTCGTCCGCCACGCAGTCGCCGCTTTTCGACAACGCGATCTTCGATGCGTTCCCGTCTGTGCCGCAGATGGCGCCGCCAATGCATCGAGCCACGTGCGCAGTGGCCCTGGTCCGCGGGGGCAGCGCGCGGCGGCCCAGGAGGCTCCGGCGAGTTGCTGGGTCGACTCGCCGAGACGCATCAACGCGTGGATGCGCTGCTCTAGTCGTCGTTCGACGCCCGCTTTCACATTCATTCGTTCTGCTCTCCGCGCAACGCGCTATACTATCGTAATACGATCTTAATCACTCACTCCGTATTTATTTACATAGCACATCTGCGCCTGCTGCGTTCGTCCTCTCGTTTCCATTCGTACTTACTACTTTCTTGTTCTCGGAGCTTTCGCGGATACATGCATGCATTCGAACTTTGTCTTTGGTTGGGAGACAGGAGGGTCTCTTGTTGAAGCTTGTAGAGCCTCGGCAAGCTCCACTAGAGGATCGTCCTGAAAGTTCAGGCAGCCACAGTCTTGCCAACTTTTGATTTTGACTTCAGTTTCTGATGTGGCCGTGCTCCGGATCAATATCATTCCGCTTCCCCGCTCGTACTTATTATTGAACATCATCTGCTTCCAATGTCGTGAGCCAACGAAAATGTCCAGCTCCTTCGCATCCAACCGCACCATCCAGATCCTCACTGCCGCAGAAAAGGGTGGCTACGG
Organism: Panellus pusillus; assembly: GCA_013387415.1. NCBI lineage: Eukaryota > Fungi > Basidiomycota > Agaricomycetes > Agaricales > Mycenaceae > Panellus > Panellus pusillus. The sequence goes on along the minus strand of QVIE01002716.1, from coordinate 12,554 downwards.
TATTCTCTCACAGACGTGGTATGCTCTGTAGCATGTCCCCACCGGTCAGAACTTGTTTACGGTCTCACAGCTATGACGCCCACTCTGTAATCGGCCTCGTTCGTTCCGCTGAGCGAAATAAGAGCCCGGCCATCCTCCAACTCTTCCCAGTCACCCTCGCCTACGGAAAGGGCCCTTTCTCCAGTTCTGTCTCAACGCGTATGGACGAATGTCTTCCGCGCTATCCCCCTCTCATGTTTAATTCCGCAGTGCGCACCAAGCATCTGTCCCGATAGCTGTCCACCTCGACCATGCAACCGATCCGGAGCACATCGAGCTCGCCCTGTCTCTCGCCGAGCAGGGGATCGCGTTCGACAGTATCATGGTCGATGCTAGCCACGCCGAGGAAAGCTCTTAATTTTCAATATCTTTGAGTCTGCCACCATTTACACGCTACTCTAGACTGACGAGGAGACATCGCCATTGCGCGCCCGTACGTAGAGCGCGCTGCTAAATGCGGAGTCGCCGTCGAGGTCGAACTCGGTCGTCTCGAGTGGGGAGGCCGGTCTGCGTGTCATCTCGGACGCCAAGCTCACAGACCCCTCCAAAGCCTCTGCCTTCATCAACGGTAGTGTCCGCCGTTCCCTAGGCCTTACCTACGTAGACTAAGCATTCGCAACAGGACTGGCGCGATCATCCTCGCACCAGCATCGGCAACTTGCACGGGTCGTACCTCAACCCACCCAACTTCCGCCAAGACATGTACGCACATACTCATGTATCTGCCACTTCCAATTGCTGATGTTGAATTCCTCCCAGCCTCAAGGCCCTGCACACGACATTCGCAGGCAAGATACCCCTCTGCCTGCACGGCACCGATGAGCTTCCCGACGAACTCTTCGTCGAGTGCATCAAGAACGGCATCAGTAAGGTTCGATGCTTCTTCTCCACTTAAGCTTCGTCGTGAAATACTCAAATCCCTCCTAGATCAACGTGAACAGCTGGGGGCGCGACCCGTACGTCAAGGCCTTGACGGCGGGCCTGCAGACTAGGCCCTTCCCTGACGCAGTCGAGGAGGCGACCGAAGTTTTTCCAGGGTCTGCGACCGGTTCTTCACGTTGTTTGGTTCGGCTGGGAAGGCATGAGCGGGATGTTGAACTTTGCATGTAATATCGCTCTAAGTTGTCAATGGAAATCAACGCATGTATGTCGCTATCCGCTATGTAATAAAAATCGTTTTTGCATCGTCCATGATGCAGCGCAGTCAACGATGACTTTGCCATGGGCTGGCGGCCATGTTGAACATCCATCAAACTCGGTTGAAATCTGACTGCCAAACAGTGCATCACAAATGTCCCTTGTCCACCGCCCCGTCATCGTTCGATTCTTGCCTCAACGACTACCATTCATCCTGCGGATATTTAGGCGGTATATATTTCGGGATCTAAACACGGAACTATAAAAGCGGCCTTCCGGGCCGGCCTGGGAGAAAACATACCCACATGTACATCCATATATAATGCTGTGAAAGACTTTGAAGAAGCTGTTCCATTCGCTCAACGATGCCGAACACACTGTCACCGATGCACACGTCCACAATTCTCATAACTGGCGCTGCCGGCTGGCTGGGGGGTCTCGTACGTTGATCTCTCCCCTTCTCCGTTTCCAACTCTCTAAGACTCATATGCACCCAGCTGTCCGACGCCCTCATCGCCGACCCAGGACCCCTACCCCCGTTTTCATTCTCGCCGACATTGTCGAGCCAAAGCACCCAAAAACGCTGAAGCTGTCACGATCAAGGCCGATTTGACTGCCAAGGAACCCATCGACGCCCTGTTCAACACTCGGCTCGGCATTCCCGATACCATCTACTGCCTCCACGGCATCATGTCCCGCGGCTCGGAAGATAATTTCGATCTAGGTTTGAAGGTGCGTTACATCCTCAGTCTCTATGAAAAGTTGAATGATTGAACTGGATCATTCTTTGGCAGGTGAACATCGACTCGGTTCGCCTCGTGCTGCAGGCGCCCGCGAATATGGCCCAAAGCTGGTGACCCATCAAGTTCATATTACGTCTTCCCTTGCTGTGTATGGTGGTCCTCTGGTGTGTTTCGGCCACTCACCTTTTCGACTTGATCCTCATTTCGTTGATCCAGCCGCACACCGTCACTCCTGATACAATCGCCACACCCGAGGGCGCATACGGCATGGGAAAACTCACATCAGAGCTCTTTGTAAACGAGTTCACCCGCCGCGGTTTTATAGACGGCCGTATCATCCGTCTGCCGACCATCGTCGTCCGTCCCGGCGTCCCCTCCGCCGCCACCTCCGCATTTATCTCCGGTGCGCCTTCTCATTTATCACCTCATAAACTCATCAGGAATTGTTATAGGCATCATCCGGGAACCCCTCAAAGGCATTGAATGCCTGTGCCCATCGGCAACTCGATCGACGACCCCGCGCTGGAGCTTCCGTCCTGGGTCGCCTCCCCCCAAACGACGATCAAGAATTTGTCCAGGCCAGGCACGTCCCCGCCGACAAGTTCTTCAAGCACACGCGTGTCGTCTGCCTCCCTGGATTCACGCCACGGTCCGTGACGAGCTCAACGCGCTGGAGAAAGTCGGCGGCAAGCAGGCTTTGGACCTCGTCAAGTTCAAGGACGACCCGATTAACCGCCGGCTCGTCTCGTCTTGGCCGTCGCGGTTCGATAACACGTACGCCTTTAGCCTTGGTTTTTCGGTCGACGAGGGCGGGATGGAGCCAATCGTGCGCCGATTCCAGAAGGACATAGAAGCGGGCATTGCATAGGATACCCATTGTAATACTGACTCCTTATTATGATACGGATGGCGAGTTAATATCATGGGTTCAAACACCATCAGAACGTACTACTCGCAGTTGATTTTCGACGTTGTCATCTAGCGTTGAGAGGGCGGCGGGCAAAATCATGCGGCAACTGTAAAAACGTCCAACTGTTTTTAACAGACCCGCCACGTTCCGTAACCTCCGAGCGCTGATAGGTGAGCGAGAAAGCTGCCAACTAGTATGAGGACCCGGGCCTGATACACGGGATGCAGCACCGAGAAGGAAATAAATTGAAGGATGCAAGCTGATTCAATTCGTCGGAGGAGCGAGCGAGGGATTCACAAACCTGTGGATGAAATCATCAAGTACTTAACGCGAAAGAGATTGTGAGATCGATCTCAACCGCCGGCATCTGATCGCAGCGGCGGCTCGACCACGGGCACGTTTGGTTCACGTTGGATGTTTTCCGTGTGCTTTGCATTCCACAATTGCATATATTTCGATCCTGGTACCTTGTTCACTGGCATTTCGTTCGACTGATGCTTTTTATGTAAATCCAAGCCGGAAAAATTTCTCGTGGCTGAGAACGCACGATAAAATAAGACATTGACCAACTCATCAACCCCAGACTCAATCTTCCTTGGATGCTTTCCAAGCATCCGCGATGGGACACCCCTGCAGTTCTTCTGCCATCCTGAACACTTGTTCGTGTCCGTCTGCAATAAAAGCACGATCATCAACTCAAGTGGCAGCAATCAGAAAACCAACCCAACCTTGCTCGAACCGAGGGGGACCCTGAGCAAATACGCAGCGTCAGAGATGCCGCCCAAAGCGTATCGTTGACCCGACACACATACCATTTCGTGAATTCTATACCCATTGCATTTATACTCCGGGCGAGGAACATCGTCGTGCCACCCTACGAGGACGAGGAACCGGTCCGCAAGCGCCCCAGGGGCCGCACCTGCGCGGCTTGTACCACGGCTTGGACGAAAACCTGCGCACAGTTAGAAGCGATCGCAGTAAGGTGGTCACGGAGCTCGCTTTGTCGGAAATTGGCGAGGGACGATCGCGCCCGGTGACGCCTTCGGCAAATCCACTTCGATAAGGGCGGCTGCTTTTCGCCTCGGGAGCAGAAGATTTCGATGCGTGAACGCGAACAAATACATGGCGCCGTTGACGAGATATTTTGCGTACCAGGGAGCTTTGGGTTGCCTGTCCGGGCGACTCAACGGACTGATATCTGCGTAGGTTCGAATCGCCGGTCACTCACATCATGGCAATGCGAACCCGATCCTCTAGCACAGACCGCGTGAGACCCTCGAAGAAACGACGCAGTCCGAATGCATGCGGAACCATGAAAAGGAGTTCATCGGTCGTGCGCTTCGCCACTTCGTAATTTGTCAGCGCAGGAACCATACACTCCTCCTCATATGCCTGTAAAATGGCGCATCTTCAGCCGGCCGAAATAGTCCGTCAAGAAAAATAAACGCGTGCCTCGATCCAGCTCAAGAATTCTTTGCTCGTACTGGGGATGTTCTGGATATTCATCTTCCGCCCAACCTCGGACCAGTATACGAACGATGCCTGTGCACCGTCGATTAGAGTACGAACGATTCAAGACGCGGGGTAGTAGTACGTATTGCTCTAACGCGGAATGTTCCCGCCATCCATAGCGCGCAGCAAAAGCCTATAACAGATGAACGCAAGTATCCGCCGTGGACGAAGAAATAAATACCGTGGGTTCGAAAATGAACAAACCAAGCGTGTAAAGATAGTCTTCATTGGACTAATGCGCAAAATGTCAATCGCAGGCAGGAGATGATAAATGTGGCAAAGGCAGTCGTACTATTTTATACTTGGAATGTAACCAATTGACGCGAGCAAGGGCGAGCGAGGCTCGTGGATCGTTTGAAAATGATTTAGTGCTCCCTGATAAAGCGCGACCGGAAAGCGGGCAAGCCAGCCAATTCGCTGAATACAATCAGTTCAAACGCATCTGTTGACACCGAAACCTGGCCAACCAATGAGAAGTTCAGTCTTAAAAGCCGTAGAATTAGTTTCTACGATTTCGCGCGGCGTCAGAAGGGAGAGTACTCACGTCAGCGTAACGCCGGGCCACCAGAGCCTGAGAACCGAGCTCCTTGGTGTCCCAGAGTAATTTGATATACTGGGCTTCAAAGCCAATGAGCGGTGTCTATAGTCGTTGCCACATACACTGGCACATACAATTGCATATGTCTTGAACAGAGCGAACGCCAGGGAATATTCCGATAATAGAGGCATGTCGTACATGAATGCCAGCTTCAATGCAGTCGGGATCAGGCCGACGCGTCAATAGTTAGAAAACACTAGTACCTGAACCACATCCTGGGCTTCCTCGGCGGTGAGCGTCTTGTCGTGGAATTTCGGTGTGTATTTCTTGTGAATTGCCGTATAGCGCCGCCATCGAAGTGCTCTGACGACGCAGAGGTAGACGATCCCGCCTAGAGCACACGGAGCGGCTAACTTGAGGGAGAGAGCTTGCATGGCGACGTCGACTCGATGGAGGAAGAGTCGGTGTAACTTAAGTATTCGTCGTATTCGGTTGACAGTGTCACTGTTCACATGTCAAGCCGCTTGACAGTCAGAAGGGAGAGAACATCGCTTGACATGTGGTCAAGCCCGGTCTGTGCGGAGTCGGCCGGCCGGCGGTGTTTCAAAATTCAACTTTGGCCGCGGTACCGTGACTGCGACTGCCACCTGCCAGACGCGGACGGTTCACCATGCAGGCATTCAGGCCGCTCGTACTGTTCGGATCGCAGAACAAATATAGGCTCATGGGTCTTCGAGTCCGATAAGTAAGATTACCTTGCTTGTCAAGGGTTCCGGATCCGTAATTACGGAACAATCTGCTTTTTCCCGGTATCATCGGACATCACTGCAGGCTGATGCTGACATACATATGTTTACGCGGTCAGTGCGTTCTGCATTCACCACGTTCGCTCGTCGCAGCATGTCCACTGCCACCGCGCCCTATGGTACTTGGAAATCCCCGATTACGGCACAGAAAATAACCAGGGGGTGAGCTCTTCCGTGTGCGATTGTCCCAAAATTTAGCGGCGCGCGCAGTCTACGAATCTCACCGATGTCCTCGTTGACGCGGTCACAACTGCGATTTATCACGTCGAAAGTCGGTCAGTTATAAGTCTCTGACTTCATTGCTTGTGACTCACGGAGCCAAGACCCTCCGAAGCAGGTCGCTGCGTTATCGTCGATTCACACACTGGCCGGGATCTCATAGGCAAAGAGTACAATGCTCGGTCAGGCGTGATGGAATATGGCGGTGCCCCAGCGATCGTTCATGCTGGTTGTGTATATTTCTCTAACTTTTCCGACGGGCGAGTCTACTCTGTCAATGTGAAGGAGGCAGCGAGCCCGTCCTGTGACACCAGGTAAAGCTTCTCTCGACACAAGACTGAATACGTCTAATGACAAAATAGAGAGCAAAGTGCTTCGATATGCCGACTTCGATGTGCATCCTACGCACCCGCACCTTCTAGTCTCTATTCTCGAAGACCATTCCGACAGTACTTCGCCGATCAGCGTCGTTAACACACTCTGTGTCGTCAACACTAAGACTCAGTCCATTTCGCCCCTTGTATCTGGCGCTGATTTCTACGCTTCACCGAAATTTTCTCCGGATGGTACTCGGATTGCCTGGCAACAGTGGTATCTTCCTGATATGCCATGGTGAGTTTCTTGCGGATTATATTCTTTCTTGGCTAAAAGCTCAGCCAGGGAAGGCGCCGAGATCTATGTAGCCGACGTGCTTGTTGCTCGGGTACACTTCAGATCGGAGCACCGACTCATGTCGCGGGTGAGAGGAAAACAAAAAGTGTCTCTTATCCGGCGTGGGCGACAAACGAAACTTTACTCTTTACATCTGATGAATCTGGCTACCAAACCCGTGGAAATACGAGTTGAAAGCGAGTCCTATATTCTCCGAACCATTCCAACAGGACTTTGGAGAACCAGCTTGGGGTTGGGTCACTCCCGTACGCTGCGATCGAGCAAGGGGGAAAAGCCCTGTTCTATGCCTTCCAGGATGGCCGTACCGTGCTGTACATTGTTGACCTAGCAACCGGGACCCGTCATCTTTTGGAAAGTCAGTACGTCGGTATCCAGAATATGCGCGCCGCTGGCCCGGACAAAGTCGTGTTCATCGGTGAGCGCGTCGACGCTGCTCCAGAAATTGCGATCTGCGCAGTCCGACGGGATTGTTTAGCCAAATTCTCCTCGGTCTCAAAACCATCTGCTGATCCAGGCTTCCCACTTGGCCTCATTTCCGTCGCCCAAGCTATGACGCTCGAGGCGGGCGACGACTGTCATCCTGTTCATATCCTGTACTATCCTCCCACCACCCAGATTATACGGGCACGAGTATGCCTGGCGAGAGACCTCCCTGTATGGTTGTTGCACATGGCGGCCCTACCAGCTTTGTTGGCCATGCATTGGACACAATGACGCAGTATTATACTTCCCGCGGATGGGCGTGGTGCGTTCTATTTCCACTTTGGCCTTTTAGTCTTGAAGTTGATCGTGATCAACAGGCTTAACGTGAACTATGGTGGCTCTTCGGGATACGGCCGTGAATTATTTCTCGCTTGACAGCTATTCTGAAACACTTAAAGCCGCTTCACCTTCAGGAAAGTATATTGAACGCCTTGTAGGCCAATGGGGTGTGGTAGATGTCGAAGACTGCATCCTAGCTGCCAAGATCATCTCGCGGGCTCCGTACGACCTCGTCGATCCGCAGCGCATCGTCATCCGCGGTAGGTCCTCGGGGGGACTCACCGCCCTTGGTGCCGTGAGCATGGGCTCTGATCTCAGAACGTTTGCCGCTGCCACGTCTGCCTATGGGATATCCGATCTACGGCTTCTCATGGACGATACCCACAAGTTTGAGTCCGGATACGGGCACAGACTGCTAGGCGGAACGAGCAAGGAGATTCCTGATGTATATCGCGAGCGTTCGCCTGTTACACACGCGGACAGCATCGTGTCCCCGCTTTTGGTTTGTTCTGTATCGTTTGCCAATGACCACGCTGATATGCCGTCCAGATATTGCAGGGCGATGTGGATAGAGTTGTTCCCAAAGAACAAGCCGAAGGTTCTTCCCGTTTCCATGAAATCATGTGCTGTTCTGACGAGGCTATTGTGAAGTCATTTTCGAGAGCATCAAACGGCGCGGAGGTGTGGTCGAATATAAACTCTATCCTGGAGAGGGGCATGGATGGCGGAAAGAAGAGACTATGGTTGACGCTTTGGAGAGAGAGCTCGCATTTTATGAAACCAATCTCAAGCTGCGTCAGCAGTAAACTTGTAGATTGAACTCATCGCACGTGGCAATTCTATCCGGGTCAGCGCCGCCGCCGGCCGGGCCTGACAGTGAGACAATTTATAGCTTGCGATCCCACACGAAGAGCTCATTCGACCTATAGTCATGACTCTGCAAGGGAAACTAGCCCTCATAACTGGTTGCTCGTATGTCGAGTGTTCGGTTGTTCCGGAAGTACTGATCAACGTATGGACTCTGTAGCGGAGGAATCGGAAAGGCTACTGCACTGGCATTAGCTAAGCGCGGCTGCTCCATCGCCGTACACTACAATTCAACTCGCGAAGTCGCAGACGCCCTTGTCTCAGAGCTCGGCCAGTTCTCTCACGTACGCGCGTATGCGTTCCAGGCAGACATGGGGGACTACGACAGCGTTCGAGCGTTGTACAACTCCGTCGTCGATAAGCTGGGCCAGCCAGACATTCTGTTCAACAATGCTGGAACCACCGGCCCGCGTGTTGGGAAGCGCGGCGATATTGAGAGCGTCTCACTCGAAGACTTTGAACTGACCTGGAAAGTTAACATGGGCTCAAGCTACCTGGTTTGTCGTCCATGCAGGAGCCCCGCGTCTGATCCGCTCTTACTTATTTATGGCCCATAGCTGACGCAGCTTTGTCTCCCTCACATGGTCTCCCAGAAATATGGCCGTGTCGTCTTTTGCTCTAGGTACGTTATTATCTCCAAGCGCCACTGAACCAGTCAACTGAATGTCACTACTAGTGTGGCTGCAGGTGGGTTGCTATTTTTCGATAAGTAATGTCGCACGCTAAAAGTTGATTTTGACAGGTATCGGTGGGGTTATTGGACCCCACTACGCCTCGTCCAAGTCTGCCATGCATGGCCTCGTCCATTGGTTGGCTATACGTTATGCAAAGGATGGTATTGCGAGTGCCCACCCAATTGTCTACCACTTCTCTTCTTATACGGCGACCAGACATGCAACGCCGTCGCCCCTGCCCTTATCGAAGGTCTGTCCAAGATGCTAATGCCCCTTCATCGCGCTGTGCGTTGAACTGAACATTCAGACACCACGATGATGGGAAATGCCACCGATGAAATGAGGGCACGTCTGAAATGATTCAAGCATGCGTACATGATATAAATTCGCCTGTAGAGTTCGATTCCCATTGGCCGCCTCGGAAGGTCACACGAAGTCGCGAGTGTCGTAGAGACTCTTGTTACGAACGAATATCTAACAAACAAGGTATCATTCAATAAAGCGCTTTTCATCTGCGAGTTGCTGAAATTTTCAGATTCTGGTTGTCGATGGCGGAATGACGCCTAGTGCATTCTGAGGATATAACTGACCAAGTCTGATGTAGTGCAAGCAAGGTTCTATGTGCTGGCATGGTATCTGTCCACGTCTCTAATGAACTAGGCCGTTCTCAGTGAGGTTCCCTGAAATTTCATTCAAAACCGTTTCCGTCTCTCTCTACTACTGCCGTTGCTGTCCATGTAGAAGGATTATCCGAAATGAGGATGATATAAATGGCGCCTTCGAAAATCTCTCAGATGCCATAGCTGACGAGGATCATCTCTTCTTTTCAAGCACTCGGATTTGCAGATTGTCCCCGACTTCCCCTTCAGCTAACGATACCCGTGCGCACTGCGAAGACGAAGCGCAAGACGGTGGGCGACAGAGCTGGACTCGTTCTAGCTCTTGCTCGACGGTTAGTAGTTCCGACCCTACAACAAAGGATCCGCAAGTGCCCAGAGCTGGTTAAGCGAAGGTTTGATACCTTCTCGATTGGCACGTTGACGTTGGTGGGCACTATCTAGGTTGCTTACATATCGGTATAATCTACTAATTTTTGCTGAAATGAATGACATACAATACGGCGGGACGTCCTCACTGGACCTTGGTCTTACTCGACGCCTTCCTCACGACCTCCTCCTCCGCCCTCAGTCCCTCCGCCTCAACCTCCGCCATGAACTTGCGTTCAATCTCATCTTGCTTCTCCTTGCTGAGATCCTTCGCAGCCTTCTTGGCTTCCGCGAGGCGCTTCATGTACGCTCTGTACTTGTCGTCGGTTCCGCCGATGCGGTCGCACCACCGGAACGATGTGCTGAAGTTGTTCGTGAATGCCATGTGGTGAAAGTCGTGATGCTCAGCGCCAGCCCAGAACGGGAGGATATGCTGGAGGGACCAGGGGAAGTCTGCCATGATCAACGAGTCAGTTTACACACGTGTAGGGGAAGAGGCTGGAGGCGGCACAAACCATAGCCGCTATGCGCATCAATAGCCTGGAAGAGGCGGAGCGTGATCCAGATATACACCGTAAAGATGTGCAGATTCCGCGTGAAGTAGCAGTACAGCAGCGGGCCCGCGATCGTGCCCGTCCCGAGGATCGCGACCTCTGCAGGGTGTGCGTACTCCGCGGCAAGCCCGAAGGGCGCGGAGTACTTGTGGTGGATCTTGTGGATGTGCTTGTAGAGCGGCCCGTAGTGCAGCGCCTGGTGCGCAAAGTAATGGAACATGTCCTCGAAGACGAAGAATAGGGCAATTTGCGGCGCCATCTCGCGCAGCGACGGAAGGGGCACCTCGTACGTCCGCATGCCGAATACCTCTGCTAAGGGGTGGAACAGCCATATCTACTTACGTTGGTCAGGTCGTAGATTTGCAAAGGGTGGTAGGGAGACGCACCACAGGGAGCTCAACCATGAAGTGCGAGTAAAGGACCTGTTTAGTGCACTCCCACTGCTCCTGTGCAGTTGGTATCTTCGTCGGCTGGAGTTTCCAACGACGGAAATACGGGATAGCGTCGATTATGATCCACGGAACGCAGCGGCCGAAGTAAACGACCTAGAGGGAGAGGATCAATGACCATTGCTGAGCATAGCTAGCACCAAACCTCATGTAACAAAAAGCTCATCAGCCCGGTGGCGAGGACGGGATTTCCGACAAAGGTGTACCACGCAACCCATTGTTGTTCCAGCCAAGAAAGCGAAGTAAAGTCGGCGGATGGATCGTAGAGCGGGGAAACAGCAGTAGAGTTGTGCATGGTGGTCAATAGTCAAGGTGGTTGCCGTGGAATATTTATCATCATGGAGGCCATACTAAGAAACACACCACTTTCGATCGGGTGATTTTTGGGAGTGCTTACGTAACGTGATCGCGACCACTCCCGGCCAGTTCCCGGCTTGCCGCGTCTCATGCTAGGTTCCAGGCCGCTCGGCGCTCCGTGCCCGAAGACCTGTCCCACTTTCATTGCAGTCATTTGCAGATCCTTGGCTGAGGGCGGCCGTCTTGTGCCTCGAAAATCCGCTATTTCTCATTCTGTTTAAGCGCGCCAACCTTTGGATATTACGGCGTCTTGCTTCGTCTCAACTTGAACTGCTTCTTCGCGACAGACGAAGGAGCGCTCTAGGAACTTCAAATTTTCCTATGTATCTCGGGTGTCGGTATCTCTGGCTGCTATGCCTGCGGCTTCCACCGCCTACCAGTGGATGGAACTATGACTGTCGAACCTCTTCTGCTCCTGCAAGATATCGATCGGGGATATCATGAATTGCCCCACGATGCTCGAAGAGGATCCGGAATGAAGTTGCAAAATTTCAGCCAGAGTCTCGTTGCAAACCTCGCAATCTTTGACAGCATTGGTTTTCTGGAGTCCTTGTTCATGACTGGGTGCAAATGTTAGTCAGGTAAGCGCTGCTCACCGATTTTGCACCCTCGACCCGAGCGCCTCATCATTCACACGTCCGCCGCGGCGTTGGACACGAGGAAAACAGAAACTCACTCGCCGGGGGATCTTATAAGATTCGTTTGGTTTCCGCTGCCAGTGCATATAATAAAGTCCATGTCAGTCTGGCTGTGCCATCAGCGCTTAGGCGGCGACGTGTCAAACAAAGCCATCCCGCGGAAGGGCACCGAGTCACCGCCACTGCCACCGACGGATCTTGGCATCATTCTACTTCCACCAAGTTCCGCCATAGTCGTTCATATATCAATCGAGATAGTGCAAAAGATTGAAGACACTCAATAATAAATCCTTCTCCTCCTCCTCAACAGCTTGCTGCCCCTTTATTTTTCACTTACCTTCCAACACCTTATTTTTTCCCCTTCGATGTCATTGGGGAATCCTCCAGTTTATTTCCCGCCCGCCAGATCACCATCCAAGCATGTTTATTTCCCTCCTCATGAGCAACAAGGCTCTCTTTCTGTCACGACTCTCGGCGACGGCCCGGACGATTTTAGTCATCGTTCTCGAACTCCGAGTCCTACTGTGAGCGAATTCGAGGCTCTGAATCCGGACGCACCCAAGAAGCCGAGGTCCATCAAGCAGAAACTTCGTGAGCTGCGTATGCATGTTGTTCAATGCGTATACTAACGAGCACAGTGATCGGCGCTGCTGCTGCTATTCTTCTCGTCTCCGTCATTCTAATCTCAGTA
>QVIE01002713.1:0-23006 GCA_013387415.1 Panellus pusillus | reverse complement strand
TTGCCCCTGCACTCGTCGGGCGCCCAGCCAGCCAGGACCCCTAGCGACACCGGGGACCACCCCATCTTGGTGATTGGAGTGTGATTGCTTACCCTTGCCAGCATCCTTGCCGCTGCATCCACACTATCGCGCTTTCACCCGGGGTTTGCCACGTCACAGTCGTAGCCGCCGCCGAAGTCGTTTTCGTGTCGCAGTCGCAGTCAAAGTCGAAGTCGCCACCGAGTCTTTTTGCGTCCGAACCGCTGCTGTCATCACCCGAGTCCTGCCATCGAGAATATGTCGAGAAGTTCGCCACCAAGCGCGCAAGACCGTGACCCGCGATCGAGCGCATATTACTACAAACCGTGCCGTGGGACGCTAGGAGGAAGGGAGGGGAGCTGCTGCAGCAGTGTCTGCGGGATCTGTGGGAGAAAGCTACGCAGATTGGGCTTCAGTGGGGTGAAGAGGAGAGGGACGCCGTGAGCAACCAGAGCTATGTGGAGGGACACATGGACGGGATGGAGGAGGCGATGAGGGAGCAGAAGGAGAAGCCTAACTCCGTCGCTGCGGAGCAGGTGAAGAGGCTCGAGGAGGAGCGCATGTGGGGATTCAACGTGGGCTGGAAACTGTGCGAGGAGAAGAACACGGTGCGCAAGCCGCTATCGACTGAGGCCGCGGTACAGACACCGACACCCGACGCGTCGACGTGCGACCGTCCGCTCACGCCGCCGCGACCGACGCTGCCGCCCGTACCGCCGTCCCCGCGACCGTTGCGCCAAAATCGTTCGACTGGGCCGAAGACGCGGAGAAGCTGTCGACACGCGCACCGCCAATACCAACATGCACCGCACGCGACTGGTCTTGTCTCCGTACCAGCGACCCGCAGCCGTTTGCAAGTCTCAAGCGCCGACGTCGACGAGCTCAGCCACGTCCGCACGACTGCACACGTTCGCATTCTATTTCTTCGACATCGCGTACACGAATACACAACAACCGACGACGCCCGCAAGACCACCGTCCACGACGTCCACACCTCGACGACCCTAGTATCCGCTGAGACCACCACGCGACTTGGATTGGGTTCACGATCCTCGACTTCGCGATCTCAGCCAGGTGCTTACCAAGTTGGGTTGGGTGAGGCCACCATGACCCGATTGTTTTCTTGAGCAACGAGGACGTTGCTTTGTTTCTGTTGGGCATATGTGGTGGGGAGATCTGTTCGGTAGTAATCCTCGTGTCATTACGTAAGCCTATCAAGCATCTTGCCCCTGCACTCGTCGGGCGCCCAGCCAGCCAGGACCCCTAGCGACACCGGGGACCACCCCACCGGTGTCTACCCTGCTCATTTCTCCCGGGATGGCATAGCGGGTACCGCGTCATAAATACGTATGCTACTTTACTTGCTATACATACGACGATTGTCGGTGGACGTGCATATGTGCAGTGTCCGCGGGCAGGACAGCAGGTCACGGTGTTGAATAGACTATAGTACTACTTATTCGAAGACTATCAGAAAGCTCGACCGCGGACTCACGAGCCTGAGGCTGAGGTACGACGTACGCAATACGCAAGAAACTCGATTGCAACTCTGCTTTCTACTTCCCCGACAAGTTCCACGCCCTCCACCCGTCGCGAGAGCTCGAGTCGTCCAGCCGTTGCTACATATGCTCGTATCGCGGCTCTCAGGACCCAGACCGGACGCCTTCGAAGTGTCGCCGCCTCCGGATCCTTTCTTACGTCGTCGTCGTCGTCGTTGTCGAAACGGCGTTACGCCTCGGTAGCAGAGATGGATCAATCCGAAAACAGCGACGGCTGCAAGGCGCGCCGCGCGCGCGTTTCGCTGGGGCTGGGATCGACCACGAGCGATTCGGGACTCGGGAGGCAGTGAGTGATCATGAACTCCTGGGTCCCGTCATCGGTCTTTGGCCAGACGTCCGGGCGCCGCGTAACACTAACCTTCGCTTCGACCCCATCCTCCAGCCCTGGCGAGCAGGAACCTGATATGCTTGCATCTGAATTCGAAGATACTTTGTAAAAGGGCCCTCCCTCGCTGATTTGGCCATCCCCAGCCCCACCAGAGGGCGGTGCGTCCGGCAACCCCTGCCACGGCGAAGAATATCTCGCATATGCATGATTATAGCTTGACACCGAGTTCCCAGACTCGATGCGGGGCGTGAGGGGGGGAGGGCGCACGTCCGTCCGTTTGGGGTTCGCGGTCAAATTGGATTTCCAGTCGCTTGAGTTTAATATATGGGGAGGGGGAGGGGTTACAGCCGGGAGCGCACGAAGCGCAGCAGGGCATCGGCCGAGACGAATCGGCGGTGCGCGACGATGAGCTCCTCTAGCGTGGGGCACAACGGCTCCCCTCCAGGCGACGCGAAGCAGAATCCGTCCAGGACGTCGGAGGAGGAGGAGGAGGACTCCGCAGGTATGGCATCCCACAAGTGCACCTGATCCATCACCTCCAGCCGCCTTACCCCCGGCGGCAGGCCCCCAAAAAGTTCACCAACGCGTCCTTGGAGAAGGTGTTCATGTCGATGTCAACCACCTCGAGGCGCGTCGACAATGAGAGGGCGTCAGAGAGGGTGCGGCAGTGCGTGAGGGCGGGGAGCGCAAGCGGCTGAGGAGCCGGCCGAAGGTGTACAGCGGCAAGTTGTCGCAGAGGAGCTCGATCGTGTGCAGCGCCGGCAGCGTGGCGCAGGGGATCGCCACGGTGTCGGGGCTGGGTACACGCGGAGCTCGCAGCTCCTCAGCTCCGGGCACCGCGCGAGGACTCGCAAGAAGACTTCGCTCGTATGGGTGTGCCGAAATCGATACATAGGGCGCTCATGATAGATAGCTCTGTTAGCTGCGCCCAGCGGAGGGGAGGTCGGATGGGATGACGTTGCTTTGTGATATTGAAAAGGCAGAGAGACCGGCGCCGCGCATTGGATGTTGCTTTGCGGATGCTCCGACAGCAGCATGATCTCGAGCTGTGTTAGTTGCGGGACTCCGTCCGGCCGCTAGCGCAGCGGGCCCATCATGAGGTTTTACCCCCCGTGCGTCTACTGTAGTCTGTTTGAGGCTTGATTATAGTGGTGTCACTCCGAGTCGCAGCCTTCATTGCGGTGAGACAAGAGTAGCACGGCTAGCGACATGGAAGTCGGGAACAAGAGTGGTGCGGTTAACAGAGAACGGGATCACAAGATCTCGAAGATCTACCAGGTATACATATGCCTGTATACTTATGCGCATGCTCGTTCGGTGCCTCCGTGAGTTCAGACTACATACAAAAAGTGCAATTCATCAAAACTACGGCTCGCTAGGACCCTCTATAGACCTACTGGTAAGTAACGGGAATCTCCATCCCCCATTCTTTGGCCAAACCCTCCTTCCACTCCTCAACTGTGAAAAAATTGTCCTTTTTTTCTCGTCGAACCAAATCTCGACAATGCTCTTCATCACCATCCACAGGCCTCATACCCTCGGGGACCCTTACACGTTTGGCCGCCGCCCAACATATATCTCCTCGCCTTGCGGCGGGAGCCGTAACCACTTGTGTCTGGCATCACAAACTGTGATCTTCACCTTGGCTTCGGGATCGCGCAGCCGCTTCAAGCAGTCCCCACAGAAATCCTGGCCTGAGCAGTAGATGCAGTGGTAGAAAGTATTTTTTGAAGTCGGACACGTTCGTGCAGCGCTTGCCGTCAGCAGTGCGCCCACCACAGTTCCACCAATAGCTGACGTTCCACCACTGCAAGGAGCACTCTTGGTCCAGACGTCTGTGTAGAAAGTGGCTGGCGACAGCCGAAATCTCGTTCTCGTCTTTGCTGGTCCATGATGTGCGTACACTGTCACCCTCTTGGAACCCAACAGTGTAGCCTTCAACTGATTCTGAAGTGGTCTGCACCCCTTGGGCCCAGGAATCAAGTGCAGCTGCTGCCTTAGAAGCAGTCTCACTAGCATGGTCTATGGCTGCCTTGATGCGTTCGTACTGCTGCGCGGTGTCCGGCGCTGCCAAAAGTGCAACCCGAGCTGTCTCGGCAGCAAGCTCCGCGAAAGTGTTGAGCAGTCGCTCTTGCCGCGCGGCCACCCAGCCCCGGAATGGCGCTTCAAGTTCCAGATCGTCTGTCTCCTCGACCTTGGCTTCGATCGTAACATATTGCATAGCAAGCAATTCAACCTCATTCACAATGTCCCGCCACTCAAAGCGCAGTGCATCTGCCACCAGGTCCGGCTGGCCCAGCAACATCACTGCTACGCCTGCATTTTGAAATCTTGGTAGTGCTCGAGCGTCATGTGCAGTGTTGACAAGCCAACTCGATCATTTTCAGGCTCTTCGTCTGACAGTACCTGCAGCGCCTGTAGGAAGCGCGGAGCCAACACTGCCCTCGCTTTGTCTGCTTCCCTATTCTTCATGTGCAACACGCTGAGGAACCCAACTGCGTCGCAGCCTGGGCCGAACAGGTCAGTGTCAACGGCTCTCGCCATCTTCGCCAGTGCTGCACAATAGTCCTCTTGGTGATTGCCGTCCAGTTCACTCTGGAAGTAGTGCCTAGCAATCGCCGCGGCGGCCTCGTACTGCGCTACGAAGGCGTTAGGCCCATCCACATCGACGAGCTGATCACAGCAGGCGTCCCAGAGCTGCAACGCCTGAGTGATGGGCTCCGAGTTGGTATTGGCATCCTGGCTGGGATCAACAGCGCGATAGGTATAGGCCGCGACGCCACGGTCGTACAAGAGCACACCGCGAATCTCCTTCTCGGCCGGATGAGACTGATCATTCACTACGGGCGTCGCAACCTCCATTGCACGCACAAGATCCCGCATTAGGCCACTGTCCGAGTGCGCAACGGCGAAGAGTTTCGAAATGAACACGTCGTGACTCGAGTCGCATGCAACCATCTTGAATATACCGGCCATGAGCTCCGTGCCACCTTGTGCAGCAAATACGTTCCTCAGTCGCTGCCGCGCCGCCTCGGCGTTTGAGAGTCCCAGACTCGCCTGCAGGTAACCAAGATATGCCCTCTTCGCTTTTTCCACATCCTCGCTCTTGTGCGCGGTCAGGTAGTAATCTGCCGCTTCATCCACGTCTCCCGTCGCAAACGTGAAACTACCTAGATGCATGTTGAGGTCGATGATGGCCTCAGCCTCGGGCGTCGGAGATGCTCCCTTTTTCTTGGCCTCCTTCAAGGCTAGTACCATTTGAGTCGCAGCATCTGCCATTTGATGCTGGTAAGAGAGGGCTAGGCCCAAACCGCGGTAACACAACCAGCTGGGGTCCCCTTTCTCAATGGCGCGCTGCCAGAGCCATATGATCTCTTGCGACTCGACATACCGCTGGCCGTCAGTCGATAACTCGGCCAGTCGCTCATACCAGAGTGAATCGAGCTCTGTGTCTGGCAGATCGAGGAAGGCCTGGCACCATTCACTGACAGATTTAAAGTCTCCCATCCCGTCAAACTCGGAGGAAGAGACGACATCGGAGCCTGCTTCACTGGAGGCATCATCCTGCGTGGGTTTGCTCTCGGCGCCCTGGGTGTCTAGTGAGTAGCGAAAACTGAAGGGGAAAAATACTCACCGCTTCCATGAATTGAGCGAGCCAATGGAAGCCGTTAGTGACATCCCAACTCCTCTCTCGTATGAACCCCAGGACGATCATGATTGCTAGCTCCTTCAAAAGGCCCTTCTCCGGGCTGGTGGCTTGTCGCACATCGTCGAGCCACCGTGAATCTAGTTTGCGCGTAACGACCGGGTCCAAAGCTGTCACACATTTCCGCAACTCTTCCATCTCAGACACTGTCCAGTATATCTGCATAAAGCTGTTCTTGTGGCGCTGAAGTACCTTATCGTCATGGAACAGCATGTACAGATTATGCGTGATCTCGAGGTTTTCTTTCGGCGAGAGCACCCGTTTATCCACATCCTGAAGCTCACGCAGCCTGCGCAGGTGGTGAGGTAGCCAGCGGACAAGGTACTTCCCGATCGCAGCTGTTTGCTCCAGAGGCGGCCCGGGTTTGAGCAAGTATTTAAACGCTGTTCGAACGATGGTGTGATGAGCCTTGAACTCGTCGATTTCGATGGCGCCCTGACCACCGCTGTCGGCGCTGATCAGGCCGCTGGATAGTACGTGTTCACCGTTCAAGTCAAACTTGAACTTGTCCCGGATGGACTTATGCGTCAGGTCCCACAGAAAGTGCGCGCACAGTTCCGGGCTGACGTTTTTTATGTTGATGGTCATACTAATCATACTAGTCGTGTCTTCGGACAACGAGCGGTCGTCGGCTTCTTGTCTCTGCTCGAGATAGTCCTTGACATCGTCCTGAACGTAAACAAAGGAGTCGATGACCTTGAAGACCGCCGGGTATTTGTGTTCTACGATGGATTGCAGAGAGGCGAGGGACCCTGCACCCCAGAAAAGGAACTGGATAGAATGAGTCATGGAAACAGTCCGGCTTTGAAGCTGCAACTCACCATGACGGCCTCCAGTTGATCCAATGTGAGAAGCTCTTCGCTAAACAACACCCACTTCAGCAGCTCGTTCACCTCCTGGATCTCGTTGGTCGTCAACGAGCGCTGCAAAGCCTCGACCGCCTCACGGCTGCTCATCGATTGTTCGAGGATGCGGTCAATGGCGCTCGCCTCCGAGCGCATGCTCAATAAGCGCGTCACTTCAAGGAGGCGAAGTTGAAGCTGGTAGTAGCTTCCCTTGACGTTCTTTGGCAGCTTCGCAAGAATCTGGTCGCGCACCCGCTGCCGCTCTGATCCCGCTGGTGCATTGTGCAGCATACCGTGCTGCTTGAGTGCTTTCTCGATAAACACACACATGTCAGGCTCGTTGTTTTCCTCCATCCGGATGTGGAGCGGGGCCACGCGGGCCACCTTCGATTTTAACGTTTTAAACCGATCTGCGGTCCCACTGACCGCTACACGCACCCGCCCGGCCGAAGCTGCGTCTCCTGCCAGTGTGGAGCCAGAAACAAAGTTGAGCAGCATCTCAGCTTGCTCTACAGACAGGTATTCGATCCCGTCGAAGATGAGATAATACACGGCACCGGATTTGGGCGCTCCCATTTTGAGCGCCTTCCACAGTCCATCGAGGTCGTCCGAGTCTGAGCGGCTAAAAGTGTCGGAGGCCCCGCTGGCATCGCACGCCTTGCTGAGCGCATTGCACGCAGTGGGGTCTACGCGCGCAATCTGGAAAGCCATTTCCTTCAGCGCCACCGCCACTGGGACGGAGGCCGCAGTGCCTGCTTGAAAAAAGCAATGTGCGACGTATGTGTGGTCCTTTTCCATGCGATCCTCGAGGTGCCGTGTAATGAGTGCGCTCGCCGATGTCTTTCCTGAGGAGGGTGGGCCACTTATAAGGAGCATATGCGACGACAGCGACGAGGTGGAGGACGTGTCCCTGTCCTTGACAGGAGTTGTCCACGTCGAGAACGCTTGGTGTCTCCAGATCCACCTCCCAATGCCGGGATGGCAATCGCTGACAATGTCGGTGCATGTCTGCGTCGTCTTGCCGTCAATTCGAAAAGCTGGCTGTATACCGAGGGTTTCCCGGATCTTGCGAAGGGTTTTTGGGCCGTCGGCGCCGTCTTTTAGAGCCTGAACACCCTTTTGCATCTGCTTAATCGCTTGCTGCGTGTCCTCTGCCGTCTTGCCAGACACGCTAGCATACTCGAGCAGACGCTTAGCAAGGTGATTCGTGTCACGCCCGTCGGAGTAAGTGAGAGTACCCTGGAGATCGCGCAGTTGCTGTAACACCAGCTTGAACACGGCCATCTCTTTCGTCAATTCCGTGTCCTCGAGAATGGACTTGAATTGCTGAACTAAGCGAGCTCCTTTACCACTTTGGCGGTATTTGACGACGTAGGCACACAGTTTGACCAAGCTAATCAAAACGAGGTGGATTTGCTTCGTGAAAGACTGGTGGATGTTCTCCATGGAAAGATAGATGTCGAACTGGGACAGCGCAGATGAGATCTCGCTGAAGACCCGATTTACAGCATCGTTGTAACTCTTCATTGCCGTGGAAATGTTGAATACAAAACCCAAAGCGGAGGTGACAACATTGGCCGCTGGGCCAGGAATGAGGGTCTAGCCGCGTCAGCATGAGAGTATCGTCAAGAGGGGGATGATACGTACAGCGAGCGATGCTTGAGAAACAACGCGGACAAACAGCTTCACGTACTTGAGCGACTCGAGCCCCAAGCTCTTGGCTCGGTTCCATCCACCCTCCGCTTCCGCCGGCTGAGGGCCGTAAGACACCTTGTTGCTCTCCTCGATTGTTTTCTGCAAATCATCGAAATTCTTGATTTCGCCCCGCGCCAGCGACTCGCCACATATTTCTTCGAATGCCTTCTCAGCCTCCTCCCACATCTTTACCAGTTCCGGATCTCCATCCGGAAGCTTTAGCTTCCTTAATGCATGTGATGATACCGTTCGTTCAAGTTTCGACATCGTTCCTGAATATGTCACACAATGGACCGACTCGGAGGAAAGGAGGGAAAATCGAGGCCTCCAAAAGGCAGAGCACCAGTTCTTAAGAATGACGGCGGGCGCTAACGCAAGTAGCAGGGTTCGCAAAGTTACCAGCGACTTGAATGCGATGCTGGGAAGAAATCTGTCGATATCAGTCATATGCTGATTGAGTGAGCTCGGGCAGGTGCGAATTGGAACGGCTGGGAAGCGCTGTTTCACGAAGATCCAAAGAAAGATATGTCGGGGAATCTTGCTGATTGGAACATATCCTCATGTAGTACGACCATTCTAGGACGACTAGCATTTATTTGAGCGGCGCGGTGACCGACAGGTGTGGCGATGGGCACTGTGCAGAGTTGAATTAACTAGAGTTCGAACGCGAGCCCTGGCTGTTAGTGGGAGCGTCGACAGAGGACTTTGGCCGCGGCGCTTGCAAGAAGACAGGATAGGATAGATTAGATGGTCCTCAGAGCGCTTGTACTAATTCTAACTGTACATGCCGAATGTTGCGTAAAATTTCGAATGTCTATCGTTTTCAAATAGCCAACTTTACTTGCTATCTCAATGCAATTTTGGGCGCTCTTCAATGCGTTTAGGCGCTCTACAAAGGCGTGCTCAATGCGTGCCCAAGGCGTGCTCCAAGGAGTCGGAGATGCAGAAGGGGCAGAAGGCATACATAGTACAGCATAGTACTAGTCACCATTACTAGTACTAGTACTTAGGCGCTCTTCAATGCGTTCGTGGGCCGTGGGTACCACCACCATCTTCGTCGTGCGCACGGAATGCAGCCAAATGAGCGGCGACGGCCTCTGCCTCTGCCTTGGGCTCCGTCTCGGTCTTCTTGCTTCTTGCTTCTTGCTTCTTGCTCGTCCTCCTTGCTCGTCCGAGTCCGAGTCGGCCCTAAATCACCGTCAGCGTCGGGGCTTCGCACACGAGCGCGCCACTGTCAATGGACACCAGGCTGGTGATGCAGGGCCCGGGGCGCGTCTCGAGGATTCCCGGAAGGTACGGCGTTCGGCGGCGGGAGGCCTGGGACGCGGAGCCAGAGCGCGTCGAGCGAGCTTGGGGCGCGGGTCCTCCCGGCAAGGTGCACAGCAAATTCAGCAATGCGGGGAGCGCGGAGATAGTTCGAGCCGTGCGCGTCGGTCCAGGAGACGCAGAGGTGGCGCAGACACCGACACCGCATGCCTATAAGGGCAGGGCAGGCGCAGGCGCACGCCAGGACGGGCCGTCGTCGAAGACCCGGAGGACGGTGGTCCTCACTTCGATGGGATTCAGCGCTGCTGCCGCCTTGGGCGGGCGCGAGGCGACGTTTCTCCAGCGGCCGTCGACGCGCTAGTTGTGAGCTGCCGGCGGCACGAAGCGCGTGTCGCTGACTTGGACAGATCCCACATTCCGCCGGCGACGACGCCGTCTGGAAGTAGCGGATTGAGTCGGCGCCGTGATCGCTGTAGGCGTTGTTCCATTGGAGCCATAGTCCGCGGAGCGAATGAAGCTGGCCGCGGAGCGCGGCTAGACAGGGAATGCCGACTTCCTCCCAGCGCGCAGACTGTTGTGCGAGAGATTGAAACAAGCTGAGTTGCGGAACGGAGTCAACTAGTCACCGCTCGCTCCGAAGCCGTGGAAGTGAATCCCGAGCGTTCGGGCGCGGTGTATTCGAGGCCGATCCATGTCCAGCGGGTATTTACATGGTTCGTGCGGAGATGACGGTCCACAGGGCAGATGTCCAGTCGAGAGTGCGATCGCCCGCCAGGAGCTGTCGACGTGGCTCAGAGTCCACGGGCTCTCGTCCATGTCGACCGTAACGTAGGGCATAGGCTGCGTCCACATGAAGATTTCAGCTAGCACCTCCGATGACATCCTCCGCAACGGAGAGATGATGCATATGCCTAGAATTCATTCCGCTCATGAGCGGCGAGTCCAATGATCCAGCAGTGAACGTAGAGTATCTGCCAATCCTCCGACTCTGACTCCCACAAGTCAAGTAGTCCACTCTCGAGCCTGATCGCGCTCTTTGAGTGAATTTTCACATATCCAGCTCCACTCACTGCAGCGGCTCGTGTCCGGGTCCCTTGTTTGAAGTTGTCCTCGCGCTTTTCGCAGTGCTCCCCTGCTCCTTGCCTGTCGACGCGGCCGTGCCTGTTGCGCATCCTTTTCGGAGTCGTCTTGAGAAAGGCCGCCATCACCCGGCACACGAGTTACGTACCCATCCGCACGGCGCTGTCTCCTCACCGAATTGCCTACGACACGCCTTCTCGAGATGCACGCTTCAGCACTGTCTGGAAGAGGGTAGCTGTCACGAGCGGCCGGGCTCTCCCTGAGGGACCTGAATGAGCCTGACGAGATGCACGCTATAGCGCTGTATCTGGCTTCTTGAGTTAACTCCTCTCTGCCATGCGCACATGAGCGCAAATGTTCTCTGGCCCGGGCTGATAGGGCTCTCCACCATTGAGTGCAGCCTCCCTCACTCGGCACTCACTTCGCTGGCACATTTCGGGTGTTTCGGAGCCCATCCCGATCTGATCCGGGATCATTTCTTGGCGCGTGCTTTTGTGGGCCGCCCGGCGTCTTAGACCGCCGACCGATCTGCCTATGGAGAAAACTGCCGCTAGCGGCTAGGGAAATTATGAAAGGATGGAAATTTTTAAGCAGTCTACCTGACTACTTGTTGGTAAACGTTTACCAACTCATTGTTCATTTCGTGGACTGAGTCACGAGTATAATAAATATCCTCCTCCATATAGATCATGCGTATGTGAATCAAACTCCACAGGGACACAAAAGTGAACAACACCAATTGAACCAGATTGAACTTCAAGATCGTCGCACTGAGCATTGCGTGACTGGCGGTCGATTGAGACGAAGTATTGGGTTCGACAAGGTCCTGTTGTCCATTGGACAAATTCCGCACGTCAAAAATAAACATCTCCACTCCAAAAGCAACCAGAAAACTGAAGAGACTGATCATCGACCTGAAAGACCATCTGCCCGTCAGGTTTTGAGTTGAAGAGAGAAACATTATTTCACCAATGCATCCAAGTTATAGGTAGAAACATCATTGTAGAGGCATTCCACATGTCAAAACGCCGCTGCGGCGAGTTTGCTCGATTCTGTAGACAGCTGTGAATGAAGGGGACCTTTTACGGCCATGTAACATACACAGAACTTGGCTTTGAACTCCGAGGTCCATGTCCCCACGTGGTGGACCAGCAACACAGCATAAACAAAACCGAAGAAGGAAAATAGCCCGCACAGAATGAGAAACGTGAGCGAGAGAGCGTGCTCGTCAATGGTCGTTAAAGCCAGTAGTGTCCCTACGGCGCTAAAAACCAAGTTAATTTTTAATTGAGATTCAACGAATGAAGGGAGACTTGCGCCGAAAGAGCGGCGTTAGCACTCCAGCCCCATGTCCTCAAGCCGTCCAAGTGCCTTTCTAGGAGAGCAACATCCAATGGAATTTCCCCCTCATGGCTGAAAAGAGGGTTGATCGCGATGATATAGCAGATCTTCCCGTATTTGGCAAGCTTCGTGCTCGATTGCTTGACTATATTCGCCAAGGCCAATCTGATGCCTTGGAAGGCATCCACAGGTCGAGGGTCAATGGTTTCCTGGACCCGAGTCAGTCCGGGAGGAGGATAAGTCTGACTCAGTGAATATTCCGCAGAAGGCGAGGCCATCTGAGGATAAAAAGTCGAGTTCAATGGAGGCGAGGGATATTCCGGTTTAGAAGACAGCTGAGACGGGGGGAAGGCTGGCCCTCTTGCTGAGAGGAGGAACCTCCATCCTCGAAACTGACATACTCGCAAACGAGGTTTCTTCTTTTGCATCTTGCGCAGGGACTCGGACGACCAGGGGGCTCCTGGACATCTTCGCTCATCTGGCACTGTGGCCAGGTCAGCGTCGAAGGAGCACTCAAGAGGGGGAGCCTTGCCTTGATTTTTCGCACGCGGCAATTTGTACAGGCGAGCATGGCTCTTCTGTGCGTGCTCAGGAGCGCCGCCGTGTTGATGGTAGGGTCAGACATGGTTGGAGACAGAGATTTGGATGTGACTCTGTATATATTCCCACTGCTGTGCGGCTACGCCTCTTTTGAGAGCCCCGAAATGCCAAATGGAGGAACTGCTGTGTAACAAAATTGCCTATTAATACCAAATTTGCGCGGCGTATAGCCCAAGCTAAAAAAACGTGGGTCACAGGCTGGACGTTCTGATCGCTGGATCTAGATTTTTGTCTGATGTCACTGGGGATGGGTGGGTATGGGAGGGCAAGTTGACAGCATCACGGACGTAGATTCTGAACCACAAGACTGCATTCAGTCGAAAACGCAACGTGTTTGGACTCTGCAGGTGTTGACAATTCTACATAGCCACCCCTGATATGAACGACACAGCTTTCATGCAGGAAGTAGAGCAATCGTTCGGGAAGACAAGAAGTCAAAAAGGTATGCTTTCTGCTTAGAAGGATCAGACTGTGACTGAAAGCAGGAGATTCGAATACAGCGTACAGGAAAGTGTCATTGAAGGCACGCCTCGAAGCGAGTGTCAACCCGAAGCGGGCGCCGGAGCAGGAGCCAACCCGCGCACGCCGGCCTTGATATGCAGCGCCGTCCACAAGCCCGGCGCCGCGGACCCGTTTCCTCCCAAGCCGTCTACCGCGTCCGTGCTTGCGTCCCCTTCCGTTCCTCCTTCGCGTCTCCCTCCCCCTCATCGGCAGGAGTGATACAGCCCCTTCCGAGGCAAAATCCCGCGCAGCGTCCTTGTTCGACATACGCCTCAACGCGTCGACGGACAACATTTCACTCAGCAGCACGGTCTCCGACGCGAGCGTCATGATCCGCAAGCTGGGCAACATGGGACGGTTGGCGAGAAGGAACAGTTCGGCGGGATAACATGGCTGTTTGAGGACCGGGAGAGAAAGAGGCGGAGGCTGACCGGGATGGCGAGGATGGTGAGGTCGAAGGAAAGGACAAGAAACCAGACAAGAAGGACAAGAAGAAGAAGAGCGGGAAGAGCGAAGCGAGCGTCAGCCACGCGACGGCGGAGCTCGAGGTGGGGGGATTGGAGCGTGCCTGATGCGGCGGTTGCGGGGCTCAGTCCGGCTGCGACCGCGGCAGCATACGCTCAAAAGCTACGCCAGGGCGGCTGCAAGAGCGGCCAACGACGCTGCGACAAATGGGGCTAATGGTGGCGGGTCAACGGTGCGGGCGGCGGAGGAGTGCCAGTGTGGGAGCGCAACACTGCCACGGGACGCGGGACAGGTGGGAGCGGAGTCGTGGGCGAGGACAGAGTCTTCGTTGAGGAGAGCGCAAGTGACGACGAGAAGGATGCCTATGGGCCGCCGCGATCATGAAGGCAGTCGCAATACCCGCGGGAGGATGCTCTGCAGCAGCTGCAGCGATCGCGACTCTTCGAGCATATGTAGCGACGGCTCGGAAGAGGGGGTGAGTGCAAGTCGACGAGGCCGCGGCTTGCGTTTGCGTCGCGATGAAGCAGACTTTCGTCATCGTCAAGTTCAAGCGTGCCTGGGCCTGGGGTGGTGAGGGCATGTACTCCTCCATCCTCATCACGCCGCCGTGGATACTAAGTATCAGCCTCGTCGTGCGCACGGGGCTACCAGCAGCGATAGACAACGGTCAATGCAGCCAAATGGGCGGCGACGGCCTCTGCCTCTTTCGCCTGCGGCTTCGTCTCAGTCTTCTTGCTCGTCGCTCTCCGAGTCTGAATCACCGTCCGACGTGCGCCGAAGGCTTCGAACACGAGCGCGCCCCTGGACACTGGTGATGGAGAGGTGCGTCTCGCTGATTCCGGTAGCGACGTCCGTTGGCGGCGGGGAGACCATAAGGCACAGCCGACGCTGCGCGAGGAACGCGTCGAGCTTGGGGCGCGGACCCCCCCTGGACGACTCGGAGGCGCACAGCAAGTTCTGTCATGAGAGGCGCGCAGGGGTAGTTCAAGACGTGCGCGTCGGAGACGTAGAGGTGGCACGAACACCGCATGCAATGGGTCAGGCCAGGGGCAGGCCAGAACGGCCGTCGTCAAAGACGGAGCTGATCCACGCTTCGATGGGATTCAGCGCTGCCGCCTCGTGCGCAAGGCGATGTTTCTCCCAGGGGCCGTCGGAGGCCGTCGACGCGGTAGGTTGTGGGCTGCCGGCTTGAGGGGAGGATCGGCACGAAGCTCGTGTCGCTGACAGATCTCACATCCACCCGCGACGACGCCATGTCGAAGCAACGGATCGAGTCGACGCCAGGATCGCTGTATTCCGAATCATTGTCCCACTAGAGCCATAGTCCGCAGAGCGAAGGGAGCCTCTGGCCACGGAGCGCGGCTAGACGGGGAACCAAAGCTTGGGTCAGTTGGATTCTGAATTCCATGCTCGGCTTGCACGTCAATTCGACGTGCCCAGGCCTTTTCCTCCTGTGTCATGAGCGGTGAGTCCGATGATCCAGCAGTGAACCTACTAAAGTACTTACCTGCTAATCCTCTGACTCCCGCAAGTCAAGTAGTCCACTCTCGAGATCATGCTCATTCAAGCGAATTTCCACATAGATCATGCGTATGTGAATCAAGCTCCACAGGGACACGAAGGTGAACAACGCCAACTGGACGAGATTCAAGGTCGTCGCACTGAGTATTGCGTGACTGGCGGTCGACTGAGGCGAAGTATTGGGTTTGTCAAGGTCCTGTTGTCCATCGGTCAAACTCCGCACGTCAAAAATGAACATCTCCGCCCCAAAAGCAACCAGAAAACCGAAGAAACTAATCATCGACCTAAGAGACCGTCTATCTGTTAGGTTTTGCGTCGAAGAGAAAGACATTATCTCACCAATGCATCCAAGTGATAGGTAGAGATATCATTGTAGAGGCATTCCAAATACCAACACGCCGCTGCTGAGAGTTTGCTCGATTCTGTAGACAGTTGTGAATGAAGGGGTCTTTTACGGCGAGCCGCGATATAGCCTACACAGAACCTTGCTTTGAACTCCGAGGTCCGTGTCCCCACGTGGTGGACCAGCAACACAGCATAAACAAAACCGAAGAAGGAAAATATCCCGCTCAGAATGAGGAACGTGAGCGGATAGCATGCTCGTCGATGGTCGTTAAAGCCAGTAGTGCCCTACGGCGCTAAAACCAAGTTAATCTTCAATTGAGATCCAACGAGTGAAAGGAGACTTGCGCTGAAAGAGCGGCATTAGCACTCCAGCCCCATGTCTTCAATCCGTCCAAGTGCCTTTCTAGAGAGCAACATCCAATGAAATTCTCTCCTCATGGCTGAAGAGAGGGTTGATCGCGACGATATAGCAGATCTGCCCGTATTTGGCAAGTTTCTTGCTCGATTGCTTGACTATATTCGCCAAGGCCAGTCTGATGCCTCGAAAGGTATCCGCAGATCGAGGGCGATGGTTTCCCGGGCCCCAGCCAGTCCGGCAGGAGGATAAGTCTGACCGGTGCACTGGGGTGCGGCGAGTATCGGCGGAGGGAAAAGTTGGGATCAGAGTCGGTCTCCCATTTGTAAAGCTCGTTGAGCAGCTTCTTTCCCGGGCTCGGATCGAATCTGACATTCGGCCGGAGGACAGATTCTCCAGGCTCATACCCCGGCGCGGAGAGGGGTGTCATGAAAAATCTAGGCGCCACCGCGACGTTAAGATTAATCTGAGCGAAGTACGCTGATAGGCGTACTGATTATTCACGGGGAAACCTCTATCAGAGGTTATTAGGGGCAACTCATCCGCAGGGGTGTAGCCAACGTTTCCGGTGTCGTGGACTCGGTGGATGAGCTCTGGCATGCGATTATTGGATACCTGAGGACAGCACTGCGTGAGCCACAGGCTGACACCAAACAACAGAGCGAGTCGCTCACTACGAAGTACTATATGCTAGACGGACTGGTGTCGGGGAGGTAAAAGACAAGCTAGGCGGATTCACGTCACTGCTGTGCTTTGTCCAGGTGCAGTACAAAGGCAGTGATCCGAGTCGGGCGAACAGCACGAAGAGTGCTGATAATATAGGAATTGGCAGGGAAAAAGGGCAGTCCGGTCTGCTGAAGATGACGCCAAGGAACATTGAGTCCGGTGCAAGAGTTCGACGTTCGTTGGAACTTGCCAGCGTAGAAGAAAAAACGCACTGGCAGCTGCCAGTGTGCAGAACGCGGAACGGAATCTATACATATATCTGTCTAATGTCAATGTTCGTTACGCACACAGCCCCAGCGCTAGCGGGGACTTACGAAGGAAGGTTCCCCCTGAGTCTCCCTGGTCCTCCAATTCTAAGAACTTTGAGGAGATTTTCTCGGTGAACGACGCGTTCCAGCGTGTGATCCGACGGACGCAGTGGGTCCGCGGGCCAGCGACCGCATCGTAATGTAGTCCGACGGGCACCGAAAAGACAGGCCCGGGACAGCTCGATCCATCGTGTTTTGAGTAGACGACGCGGACGACGACGATCGGAGCGTATGCCCGTTGCAAACTGAAGTATCTGCGAGTGGTCGACATCGTTCTCAATGTTTTAATTGCGTTTTCCTTATTCCTGGTTTTGCAGGCGCCTTCGCACAGGGGAATACATGCGCCAGGTCGATCGACTCGGAGGCGTGGATGCGCCGGCTGAGCCTGAGTCATGATCAGCTCAGCCCGCTGAGTATATGTAACGGAGATGTGTTCGCCTTGTTACAATTACACTCCGCTGCGCGGATCAATGATTTGAATGTCGGCTTGCCTCGAGGCAACCACGACGTGAAGACATAGCGAGGGTGAAACTCCCTCTTGTTCGTTATTTGGATAGTAGCTTAGATTCCCTTAATAGTTATGTATACGAGTAGAGTAGTATATAAGTAGTGTGTTCTGTACTAGATAGACAGCTTTCTGGAATACGAGACTCTTACTACGCACTCAGCGTGACCTCAAGAATCTCATCAAGAAACTCTAGTGTGTCTCTGATACATCTTCTCGACTAACAATCACTCTAGATTATCGGCGACCTCACATTTTTTTGCGTACACTTTTTTCTATCTCGTTTTCAACACTCGGACTGATCACCCGGGTGCGTCTATATCTCTCTAAATTTTGCTAATATTTTTTCTCTAGACATGTCTACCGACTACGTACGTACGATGGGACGGACCGCTCACCGCACACTTGCGGCCGAGGCGGCAGCCGTCGGGGTGGTTCTCGACACCGGGGTCGAGAACACAGAGGGTGTTGAGCAGCTGGGCAGCGCCTCTGCGCGGCCTCTCACACCTGAGTCTCGCATGTCGGACGCAGACCTCGCCTCAAAATGGGGTCTGCCTGCCGACGCGGACTCGGAGACGGGCGCTCGCGTGACACGACGGTCTCGTCGTGCCACAGCGTCCGCACGCCTGGAGTCGTCCCGCAGCACTGCCGTGGACGACTCGGCTGCATTGCGCCTAGGAGGCGTGCACCACACGGTGCACGACTCGGCTGCCAGTCCTGGGGACAACTCCCGCGATGTTCGACATGCGGTTGAGTTAGCCGTCCCGAATGCAACGCTGTCCCACGCACCGGTGGAACGTGCTTTGGAGGGCGGGCAATCGGGCGAGGAGGTGCTCACCGCATATGGTGAACTCCTACCTTGGATGCTGCCGGGTCCTGACCCGAATGCACTGCGTGTTCATACAGCTCCACGGGTTCGGCAATGGGAAGTCGAAGAGTTTTTTGAAGACCGCGACTTCCCGGGCAGCCCCTTGACTGACCTCGAAAGCGACGAGGATGCTGAGGAAGTTGAGGAAATTTGCTCACCGGCTGTGGCAAACAATGATGGGTGGACCACGGTTGAACGCCATGGTGGCGCGACGACGCTGAAGGCGGGAAGTGAGGGAATTAAAGTGGAGAATAGATTTTTCCCTCACTGGTTCCATGCCGATGATGGCGAGGATGAGGACTCTGCGGATGCAGAGACTCAAGTAACCTACTTTGTACCGTCGTTACCAGAATTGATCCCGAGCGGATATACTATCTGGGCGTCGATTCTGCGAGAAATGGAAAGTCAGAAGGACGTACTGGATTTCCTCTCGGACACAGAATCCGAGAATGGTTCGAGGAGGATATGCAAGCAGCAATCCAAGCCTCATTGGAGGACTCGAGGGCCTCTGGCCTGGGAATGGGAAGGAGGGCGAGTCCTTCGAATGTGAAACTCGGGGCGGTAGTCGTGGTGGTCGACAGCGACGGGGAGGACATTGAGAACCCCGATAGCGCGCAGACCAAGCACGAAGCCCGCGGATCAGGATCAAACGGCAAGGGCGTGGACAGTTCTGAAAAAGGACCGAGATACGCAGAGTATCACCGGTCGAATCAGAAGTCCACGGCGGGAACAGATGGGAAAGGCGCTGCGCCGTTGAATCAAAAGTCGACGGCCAGCAAGGATAATCAAGCGGCACATGGAAAACAGAAGAAACCGGCAGCAATCAGGACTCACCACTTGAAGCCTGAGCACTTTGCACGGGATCGTTCTGAAATTCCGGGTGGCGGCTGGTTCCGAGAGAAGACGGTCGAATTGCCGTCTTCGCCGTCTTCACCGTCCTCGCCTTCGATACCGTCATCGCCATCGTCTCCGTCTGCATCGAGCAGTAGCGATGACACGGAATCCTCATCGTCATCTGATGAGGAATCGAGCCCCAGCTCTGGCTCGGCTATGTCTAGCTCTGCACGACGTCGGAAACGTACACCGGCCGCTAAGCGAAAGGAAGACACGAAGCGGCGCCGGAAAATGAAAAAGGCGTTGGGATCCATAAAAATAAACCCACCGATGGTATATGACGGAAAACCGGACCTTGATGAGTTTGATCAGTGGACGTACGAAGTCGATACTTGGGCAGACCTGCATGTTTGGATGAGCAGACACTGTTGAAAATTATGGTGAACTTTTTGAAAGGAAAAGCGAGCAAATTTTTCATGAAACATGTCGCACTTCGTCGGAAACACTGGAAAGTCAAATCAGTATATGAGGGCCTGTTTAATTATTGCTTCCCACCGGATTTCAAGCTGCAGCTGCGTGAACGGCTGATGAATGCGACTCAGCGGAGCAATAAAGTACGGGATTTTGTACGGGACCTTGAAGGATTGGCCGTACGGTTCCCCGATGTGACGGAACGTCAGTTGAAACAGATTTTCTGGGGTGGCATCCATCAGTATCTTCGATTGTATCTGATTGGAAAAGGGCTTGACCCCGAGCGCACCCCACTGGAGAAACTGGCCAAATATGCCGCTCGAGAGGAGAGTGTTCAGGATGCCCTGAAAAGGGAACAGAAGCTGGCGAGCCAGAATCAGAATCAATGGAAAGGTGGCAATCAAAATACCTTTTCGAACGGGCAGAATCGGCAGCCGCAGTCTAACGGTCCGAACACATCCACAGAGCCGTCGCGGGGGGCGAAAGCCGGAGGAAACAACCAGCCGAATGCCTCGGCAAAGGCGGGTGGCAACCCTAATGCGAATAAGGGTAATAAGACTGGTAAAAAGCCGGAACGCGCCAGCGGCATCAGCAGGGAAGAGCGAGACCGCCTCCGCGCCGAAGGAAGGTGCTTCAACTGCAGGGATATCGGGCACGAAAGCCGGAACTGCCCTGATCGACACCAAGCGAAAGGACCAGTACTGAATGCTGCCTCCTTGAATTTTCCTGCAGTGGAGAGCCATGCAAAGGCTGCGAGGGAAGCCGAGCTTCGGGTTGGTGCAGTGTCGGTCAGCGCGGCAGAACCTGTGCAGGAGGGCGTGCAAATTCGACATTATGCCGAAGACGCACCGAAACGCGAAGAGTGGCGTCCGAACTCCATTGCTATGGGGCTGTGCGCGGCAGAACCGGTCGCACCGCCTGTACTCAGAGGACCAAACGGCTCTATCCGGCGTAAAAACTATCCGAAGAAAGGAAGCAAAGCCACGTACCAGGAACAGGTGGATGCCATTGAGCGGAATTCCATGATTCCACGGGATTTCAAGCGCCGCCTACCACGACCTGTTATAGTCGAAGTGCGAATAAATGACCAGCCGGCGAGGGCACTGTTGGATACAGGATCAATGGCGGATTTCATTTCGACGAGACTGGTGGATCAACTTGCCTTGCGGAAGGACGCTCTGGCGAAACCGGTCACGGTGCAATTGGCGGTACACGGTTCGCGATCGAAGATCAACGCGTCTGCGCATGTCAACTTTAAATATCAGAATATTGACTGCGAGCGCAGATTGGACATTGCGAACCTTGACAGCTACGATGTGATACTGGGCACGCCGTTTATTTTCCAGCACAAGGTGATGATCGGGATGAACCCCACACGAGTCGTTGTGGGATCTGATCAGCCACTTGAGATGCGCGGTCCCGAGGTGACTGAAATACAGTCGGCGGCCGCGGATGTCTTTGAAGAAGACCTAGAAAAGCTTCGTGAGGTGTTGCGACAAGAGGCGGTCGATTTGTGTCCGGATCCCGCGGATACCGGACTACCTCCGTTTCGAGCTGTGAATCACACAATTCCACTCAAGGATGAGGCCAAGGTGTATCGATGGCGTCCGTCAAAGTGTCCTGAAGCACTGAAAAGTGTCTGGCGTGAGAAGAAGAATACTTACATGAAGTCGGGCCGATGGCGGATGGCAACTGGTAGCAATGCATCGCCAATGCTGATTCTGCCGAAACCTATGAAGGATGACGGCGTGGTCAGGATTCGTACGGTGATCGACAAAAGAGAACAAAATGATAACACCGTAAAATTGCGGCGCCATTGCCGGATATCCATGGCATTCTTCGAAACGTCGTACGACACTCTTTTCGCACTCTCGTCGATGGCAAAGACTTTTACGAACAAATCAGAGTCATACCGGAGCACGTACCACGTACTCTGTTCAATACCCCGGACGGACGATGGAAAGTCAGGTTTTGCAACAGGGTGATTGTAATGGGCCGGCGACATGCCAGACACTGATGAACCATATATTTGCACCTTACATTGGCGTGTTTATGGACGTCTATCTCGACGATATCATATATATTCGGACACTGTCGAGGATCATATTAAACATGTCAGATTGGTCTTCGATGTGCTGAGACGGGAGAAACTCTACCTCAGTGCAGACAAAATGCAGTTCTTCGCCGAGAAACTGAAGATTCTCGGGCATGTCATTGACGAGAAGGCATTCTGATGGACCCACAAAGTGGAGTCAGTGGTCAATTGGAAAACACCGACGAATAAAGACTTACTGAGCAGTTTCCTCGGTGCCGTCGGTTACCTGGCCGATGATTGTCCCGGCATCCGGATTCCAATGGGCATACTAACTCCACTCACCGGCGTGAAATCACAATGGAAGTGGGGGCATACGGAACAGCGAGCCTTCGAGCAGGTCAAGGAAATAGTCCATAAGTGGAGAAATCATCACCGAGTTGCCATCAATTACAGTACGGACGCACCGACTATCAATTTGGTGACGGACGCATCGTGCACCGGGGCTAGCGGATACGTCAGCCAGGGGAATGAGCTGTCGACGGCGAAAGTTGTTGCATTCTGGTCTGGAAAGTTCAACTCGGCGCAGCAGAACTACCCCGTGCATGAACAGGAGCTGTTAGCCATCGTCGAATCCTTGAAACGGTTCCGAGGACTCTTACATGGAGCGAAATTCCGAATTTCCACTGATCACAAGGCCTTGGAGCACTTGATGGTTCAGAAAAATCTGTCTCCTCGTCAACACAGGTGGTTAGATATCTTGAACGAGTTCGATTTTTCGATTCACTACATACCTGGCGAAACAAATGTCTTGGCAGACGCGTTGTCTCGGATATATAGTGATGAGCCATTGGGGTAGTGCGCGCGCCTACGGAATACGTGTCCGATGACTTGATGGATAAGTCTGGTGGTAAGGACGGCGATTCTGAAGATAGCAGAGCTGCACTCACCACACCGGTGTATACAGGATCGGCGGCGGTTCTGGAGGGCGCGCCACGGCGGTCGGCACGGCTAGCGGCTAAGGAAATGGAGAAATCCACGGCCGACACGGTGGAGAATCAGCCAGCGCGACCAAAGGCAAAGAAGCGAAAGACGACGAAGGCTGCGGAAGACAAGGAGCAGGTAACGACGACAACGGATCCGGTTATACCGGAACTGCCAGATGTAACCGGACAACAGCCACCATCTGATGTGCCACGAGCTGTCAGGCCAGATTTGAGCGGTATTATTACTGCAGGAGATCTCGGCATTCCTCTGCCTGGCGGGCTGAGGTACCGCTACCCGAAGATCCATTTTTTCGGGACTTGCTGAAGTCTCCACAGGAGTACAAGGATTTTCGGGAGCACGACGGACTTGTATACAAGTCACGGGAAGGTACCGAGGTGCTTTGTATACCCGATATCAGAATGGGTGAACGGAGCGTGCGTGAAATAATCAAAAACATGCACACTCACTTCTGGCTCATCTGGGCTCTCGAAAAAACATTAGATTTTCTTCGTCAGGAAGTATGGTGGAAATCTATGGTGGATGATGTTGACATGTACTGTAAATCATGCCCGACGTGCGCGATGTCAAAACCAAATAATCAAAAAACCAATGGGGCTCTTACAGACTTTGCCTGTTCCTAGACGGCCATG
>QVIE01002961.1:0-35169 GCA_013387415.1 Panellus pusillus | reverse complement strand
TTGAGGTTCTTGAGCCTCAAAGTTGACGGGGGCGACATGGTGGTGGTAGCGAAGAGAAAGATGGATGAAAATTTTCGCGTTTCCGGGTAACAAACGGATAAGTCGGATCTGTAAAACAAATTGGGGTTCGCCGACTTGCGAGGCGCTCCATCACTCCACAAAGACTGCGCCTGCTGAATGTCTACCTTTTTAACTTGTGAATTCTGCTTGAAGCCATGTGCGGACGGTGTGAGCCTTCGGATGCATCAAGCACGAAACAAAGACTGCAAAAAAAAGAGGGACACACACCTCGAAAAACTCGTCGAGCAGGCTATGGCTTGCATCCAGCATTCCCGACACTGTTGACGTACAACAAACGCCCTTAGAGGAACTCGGCTGCCACTATTTCCCTCCAGAAAACGATGCGCAGACGAGGAGACTTCGAGGTTGTCGGTGACGGGTGCAGCTGATGGCGCCGATGCTCATATCGAGGATCGAGCCGCTGCACGACCACAGCCCACCGTAGAGGAGATCCCCGACGCAGATGTGGTCTGGGAAGATTGCTCAGAAGCGGCATCCCGACAGGCTGGAGCAGCCTTCGAAAGTGGGCGCACTACCTTTCAAGAATCCGGGACGACCAAATCTTGAACGGCGCGAGGTTTTGGGCCCGTTTCGGAGCGACGAAGAGTGGGAACTCGCCAAATGGTTGATCAAAAACATAGGGCACAATCGGATGGAGGAGTTTCTGAGGTTACCTATTGTGAGCCCGCAACAACGACAAGAAGAGAAGATTACTTACCTACATATAGATTAAAGGCCTCGAAACGCAATACGCCACAAAAGACGAGTTACTTGAGGCCATCGATGATCTGCCGGAGGCGTTGGGTGGAAGCTCGAGAGGATCACGCTCAAGGGTGATTTGTTGGACGACGACAAAAAGCCTATTACAGAGGAACTCGAGTTATGGTTCCGCGATCCCATTGACTGCATCCGTGAATTAATGGGAAACCCGATGTTCCGAGAGGTCATGCGCTACGCACCACAGAAACTGTTCGAGGACGAGGCCGGTACTTCGCGAATCATCAATGAAATGTGGACGGCGGACTGGTGGGCTAAAATTCAGGTGTGTAATACAAGATGGCGGATACTGTCATATTGAGAACTCACCGAATGGCTTGCTCAGAAACTTCTCCCTGTTGGCGCTACTGTCGTTCCCGTAATCCTTTCCTCCGACAAAACAAAGCTGTCCAACTTTCGGGGGGACCAGAGCGCATGGCCGGTGTATTTGACAATCGGCAACATATCGAAGGATATTCGCCGGCAGGCGAGCTCTCATGCGACTGTGCTCCTGGGCTATATCCCTATCGGCAAATTCTTGGGCTTTAGCGACAAAAAGCGCCAAGCGATGAGATATCGCACCTTTCATCGCTGCATGACCATCATCACGCACTCACTCATCGAGGCGGGGAAGGGCGGTATCGACATGACCTGTGCAGACGGACTCGTGCGCTGGATCTGGCCCATTCTGGCCGCCTACGTCGCAGACTACCCGAACAATGTTTGATTGCCTGCTGTATGGAGAATCGCTGTCCCGTCTGCAAGTGCAAGCCTCAACATCGAGGTCATCACGCGGTTGCGCCTGCTCGCGAACAGGCTGAGACGCTTCGAATCCTGCATGAGCATCAATCTGGCGTCGCAGATCCCGTAATCGCAGCACGATCGAAGAGGGACTTCGAGGAGTTCGGGCTGCGGCCAGTGTACTCACATTTTGGGAGCATCTCCCGCTCAGCAACATCTTTCAGGCGTTCACGCCCGACCTTCTGCACCAGCTCCATAAAGGTGTATTCAAAGACCATCTCGTCAAATGGTGCACGAAGGTCTTGGGCGAGAAGGAGGTCGATGAGCGCTTTCGTTCGATGCCGTCACATCCGGACATGAGGCACTTCAAGAACGGAATTTCTGCGGTGTCACAGTGGACAGGTAGCGAGCATAAAGCAATGGAGAAAGTTTTCATTGCCGTTGTCGCAGGACTTGCCAACGATGATTCGGATGTCGTCAGGGCCGCCCGCGCTGTCCTCGACTTTATATATTTCTCATCACTCCAATCGCACACAACGGCAACACTCCGAGGTCTGGCACTTGCACTAGACGACTTTCATCGCTATAAAGCCATATTCATCCAGCTCGAAGCCCGTTCCCCGGCTCACTTCAATATACCCAAGATTCACTCCATGGAGCATTATCCCGAGCTCATCCGGCTTTTTGGCAGTGCCGATGGCTTCAACACGGAGAGCCCCGAGCGTCTACACATCGACTACGCCAAGAACGCGTACCGCGCATCCAACAAGCGAGACTACATCATCCAGATGACTCGCTGGCTTCGCCGACAAGAGGCCGTTGACCGCTTCACCGTCTACCTTGAGTGGATCCGAAAGGGATCGTACCAGCCCGAACAAGCCGCTCCAGAACAGCAACTAACTGCTGCCCTAGACGTCGTACCGGACGCCGATTCCGTTGTCGTCTCATCGAGGGATGGCCAAAAATCCTATCAAATCGCGAAACAACACCCAGCCGCTCTGAGCAACATCACGGCACAACAGATTATCGAGGCACACCGTGCCGTCAACTTTCTGGAGGCCATCCGCACCTACATTGCCCCGTTCAGCCCACTCGTTCCTCAGCCATACGATCGCTTTAACCTCTACAAACGCATCACTCTCGTCCTTCCCGCGATCCACCAAGCCAACTCGAAAAATCTCAAAAACATCGTCCGTGCATCCCCGCCCGTGCGCCCTCGTGGTGCACGTTCTCCCGCGCAACCGGCACATCTCGACTTTGCTCTTGTTCGCACCGGGGAATCCAACGCCAAGACCGACGGCACAGCACTTCACGGTATGTGGCCAGTATTCAATACCTGCCTCGGAAGCTTATTACACATATATCTAGGGCTCCGAATTGCTCATATCAAGGTTTTATTCCAACTCCCTCCTCTGTATGGCCTCCGCACAACGCACCCTCTCGCATATGTGGAGTGGTACACTCCGTTTGGCACAACCGACGCCGTCACTGGTCTACATATGGTTAGGCCTTCGACGCGGAACCATCGTCCATACAGCGAAATAATTGACGTGGACAGGATTGTCCGCAACTGTCATCTACTTCCAAGGTACGGCCGAGTGAAGGATCCTTCTTGGACTAATGAGAATGTTGTCGAGCACTGCAAGGTTTTTTTTCCGAATCCATATAGCGACATTCATAGTTTTTGCTTATTTAAAGTCGGTAAAAAGATGTATTCTACCTGAATCTACTGGTTCATGGCACTGGCAAATAGCTACTGGCCCACAACACCTTGTTCAGAGTTGCTAAGACCGTACCGACGGACTTATTCCCAAATGGGTTTCTGCTGTCTACCCGGCGTACCCGACTACCCGAAGAAAGTAGTGACAATGCATCGTATGGGACCTACGCGGCCTACGCAGCATACATAGAAACAGATTTCTATGGTACTCTACATAGGAAGCCCATTTCTATGGTGCTCAATGCTGGTTCCAGATGTTCCGAGTCGCCCAGGGCCGTGCCTGGACAAGTGCCACAATAAATACCATGACTGACACAAGTGGCGACGGTGGTGCTACACATACCATTGGTGGTCATTCAATACACACCTCTACCAGAGGACCCATCCGCATCCAAACCCACACTGTGACGGACAGCAACTTCACCAACACAAGTAACAAGGAGCATGTTGCACTGGACACAATCTCGGACAAGACTCGTACTGTCAATTTTTCAGAGGCTGATGACGACACTAGCGCTGTTTGATGACTTTCAATCAATTCCGGTGTGTGCTTATAAGTTATCACTTGGGGTGTAGGGTCATGGCTAGCCTGGCAGACCTCGTATTTAGTACTTACTCAGTACGTAGTGCCAAAACTTGTTCGTTTCTGCCATTCTACCTCATAACCCCACTGTTCGACCTCTGTGCGCCAAGTTGAAGGGCCTGGGACCAGGATCTTCCTAAGCAGTGTTCGAATGGACGGCGACGAACCCTGTAGTTACTGCCAATTGACAAAAAGTGACTGGATCAACACAAAAACTGAGGAGGCGGAAGGTCAGATAGGACTGTTTGGAATTTTTTTCGACGAAAACAGATGGAGGAGCAAGACGCGACGAAGGACTCAGGAAAAAAGAATTCGACACAACCACATTATGGGTCCTGCATGATTCGAGCGCGGAGTCGCGGACCTCTGGAGCTTAGCTGAAAGTTCCGGGATCTAATGCTCTGACTGTTTCCGTTGAACGCAACCTAAGTATGTAATAATTCTGTCCCACCAATGTTGAGAACCTTGGTTATTCCGAAGGAGGAAATATATGACATACTGTACTATTACGAGTCTACGACCGTTTCGGACTGTTTCTGACCGTAGGTTCAGGTGATGGGGAGTCGTGAACTGAACCTAGTATTTGGTACCAGTGCCAGATCATAGATGGTGACAGTACCCGCTGGCGGTGACTGAGCGGCGTATGTCGCTGCAGCGACGCTCTTCTTATCCCCGGAATGAGACGATGTCCGCGGAGAGGAACCTGTCCTACCCTGTCCCTGGGAAGAATACATGGAATCTGAGATCCTGAAAATGACGGCAGACATGACTCACAGGCACTCATTGAACACTTCATATGCCATGCGTAGTACTAAGATGGTCAGCGGGCAAGACTCACCTCAGTAACAAAAGCTTTAGACGGACGGATGGTTAGAATTTTTCTTCGAGTCCACACTGCCATACTGGAAATCGGTCGTTCACTGGCAGCATACTACAGCAAAGGTCTTGAAGAGAGATGAGCAATCACACAAGAGCAGCCGAGTAAGCTTCAATAGATTCAACGGCTCGCCGCGTCGTCACTCATGTTTCACTTTACTGCCTCCGAAGACTCAAGGAGTTGTTTATACTCTTTTATACTCCCCTCATGTTTGAGGCAGTAACGCAATCAGTATCTTGGTATGCCGCAATCTGTGAGGAATGTTTTTGAACCCGACGGATCAATTTTTGCCGTCGATTGATGCGTCTTCCTATCTCGCTTCTTCCTTTGTCACTCTCGGCTGCTCAGCGCTCATCCACGACTGATCGCTCTATCTGCGGCTGCATAGCTGTGCGCCGCCATCATGACTGCACGTTACAAGGATGCCCGTGGCCTTGCCCGGCGCGCGCCTTCTCAAGTTCTCCGATCCCATGGACATCAGTGACGCCGGGAGCGGCTATAGTACTCAGTCTGGACACAAGAGACGCAGCCCACCGTCACGCCCCATTACTTGAGAAACTTTTCGGCCACACCGTCACGCTCCAGAATGCTTCACCTTCAGCAGTCGGCGGTCTGGACCTGTCTAAAATCGGGACTAGCTGACGAGCGTCGAGAATATTCGTCTCCTCATGGTCGCCTTCAACTTCTGCAGAGTTGTATATTGGTCTCTGATTTTCGAAATGTCTCGGCTGAAGTCCGAGTCAGCTGTGTCGTCGGATCTCCCACATTACTAGGCTTCGAAATGGCTAGATCTGCACGACTTGACGGAAGACAAAGTACATCGTGGCCTCATGTCATTGCACCAGCGTGGAATTTTACTATATGGTCCGCGCCTTCCTCCTCGAGGCACGTTGAAGTTGGAAGCTTGTCCTTCGATCTCTGGTATCCAAGATCTAATCCGGGCCAATTTGGAACAGAAACTTGGAGTACAATGAACGAATCCTACTTCGATAGGCTGGCAGTCTGGATCTTGCTGTGATATCGATAAGCTTGTATCGGACACCGTTCGTTCCCAGCGCCGTGACGTACACTTCATTTCAACCAAGTTTAAAAACATACCGTGAAATTTTCCGGAGGCCCAGACCACCAGAACCGCAGCCTAGGAGAGACGGTGATCATCAAATCCTTGCTCCATAAATCGAAAGGGGGGACTTGGCTCTCGATTTTATCGAATGCGCTGAGGCCTTTCATCCGACCCCGAGTTTCATCGGCCGTCCAGCATAGCATGCGACCTCGTCCGACAGATATATCCTGGGCACAATGTATCGGTCCCCACTACTAGCGCGTTTGTTAATCATCACTCCCGCGACATAATATTTTTACGTGCCATTTTGTCGGGCTTCGCATGGGGCATACTTAACCCTGCGCAGCTAATATAATTTTTGAAGATCCTGCAGCGGTTTCCCGATTCTCCCGTGTTCCCTCCTTCTCTTCCTTGTGAGCAAAACCGCTCCACTGCAATGCGCATTCGCCGCCCCAACATGGGAGTCGTTTCACAACGAGGACCGTGTCTTCCGAGGAGAAGTATATCAAAACACGTTTACAGTCCGTTAGGGGAGCTCCATTACTCCACCTCCTCCTGTGGCCTCGATTCGCATTAATTCATGTACTAGGGCCGGTATGCTCTGTATCGTTTATAACACTGCCAGCTTCATTACCGATCCCCGCCCACAGACTATCTACCTTCGATCCAGCTACCCAACAAACATAGTACATGTT
This sequence comes from Panellus pusillus, assembly GCA_013387415.1. Classification (NCBI taxonomy): domain Eukaryota; kingdom Fungi; phylum Basidiomycota; class Agaricomycetes; order Agaricales; family Mycenaceae; genus Panellus; species Panellus pusillus. The sequence continues at coordinate 28,674 of QVIE01002961.1, read as the reverse complement.
CTACCAATCCATCCTCTGGCCCCGGGGTCGAACATAGCTTTAAAGTATGTATGCTCATCGTCATTCAGTGTAGATCAAAGCTTGAACTATACCGCAGTTCCTTGTGGCCGCCACCTCTCCCACCGCATCGCTGGTAACACCCCAAAACGCGCAGCAGTTCTGCGGTAGCATTTTCTTCAGTGCTAGCGCTGTCGTCGTCACAGCCAAAGCCTCCGTGGGCCTCGACGTTGATGCCCTGGAGCTCCCCATCGAGCATAGCTGCCGCCCCGTCATTGTGTTCGCAGATCACTGGTGCGTATGCTTTTAGTCTTTGTTTCCTCTGAGTCGTTGATTAACGCTGCTGGAATATAAGCGCAGGTACATCCCTCGTGTGCGACGCATGACGAGGAGTGGGGCGAGTTCATTGCGGTTAATTGTGTCCCCATTACGGTGACATGAGTTGGATCTCCAGTCTTTACGTAGTCGCTAAAGTCTCTCGTAGTTCCTTAGATGCTCACGAGATGCCACGAGGATCGATGAAATTTTCTATGCTTTGTGTGTCAGCTCGTTTCTATGCTTTGTGTGTCAGCTCTGGAACGGGGTGAAAACTTCAACAGCAGTTCCCATTTGCCCGAGGCCTCTAGCCCGAGGGTATCGGTTCAACTTTGATGTACTGAATCATTTTAAACAATTGGTCATGGATATTTGCCGTGACATCGATGACGAATTTGAGAATTCGTCAGCGGCCGGGGATCACCGTGACTGACGAAAATTTTCGTCATTTTCCTCCAGCCAGATGGCCCCGCAGGGTGAAAAAAATGGCATTTTTTTGACCCATGGCCCGGAGTTTTCGTCATCTGAGGTGGGCTGCCGTGACTGACGAATTTTTTTCGTCATTTTTGACCCGGTGTGACCCGTGACTGACGAATTGTTTAAAATGATTCAGTATGTTCAAAAATGTTCTAATTCTGACCGGAGAAACGAAACATCAACGGCAGTTGCTACTATAGTTAACATAAGCTTCGAGTTCGAGAAAATACACGGAATGCACCTGGTGAGGTAATTTAATATTCTCAGACTACTCAGCACGTGAGTGTATGGGTGAGATAAGACATCCCGCATCACAAGAGCCCGAGGGTCGTCGTGTGGTATTACTTACCCAGAGCGTGATGCCACGCGGTCCGTCGTAGGACCCCTGAGAATAAGTAGCACCAGTAGGCAGGATACCAGAGTTCGGATAATATTTTCAAAATTGGCCTGATGTGTGAATTTGGTGGTGTCCGGGGTGGGATTGGGTCAACTGAGTCCCCCGACCCGACCCTGAGCCCACAGACGGGTCGGGTCGGGCTGCAGGTTCTGCAATTTTTTGCGGCCGCCGCCCATAAAGCAGGATCGGTGATGGATCGACACTGTAGTACATAAGTTCAAGATGGAGGCCAGACGCTCGAAATTTGCAGGTGAAGGTACGTAAATTTCGGAACGTAGATGGAACGCGCATCATGCATGGGTTCCCAACTTCTTTGAATAAGTATCTGTTGAGTCAGTGCCAACCCGCATCCTTTGACTAAATTCTGCCTAGAGTTCAGCTTCCTCTTGGACGATCTCTTGGCCCAAGTTTGCTGAGGCTCCGACCATTCTGAGACTGGGCAAACTGAGCTAAGAAAAAGAAATGTATACTTAAACTGGGTGCTTCGGAATCTTTTCAGAGGCGAAGCAAAGGCGAAGTCACGGTTTCAGTTCAGTTACCTGTGAGGATTTGCACGTAGGAGCCAGGACTAGACGGCGTCGTACACTGCCTATGAAATCATTCTAATTTCTCTTAGCTCTAGTGTCACCGTCCTGAAGATGCCGAGATACCGGGACCACGTGACGGTGACCGCCCCCTTCCCATACATCCACCCGCTCAAAGAATATTCCCTCTGCATGGTGCAATTGTCTGCCGACTCCGAACGACAACCGCTAGCGCCCCAGGAACTACAGCAGTGGATGTCCGACCAGGAGAAACGGGACGGGGAGATGCTGGCCGAGATGGCGGATGTGACTTTCGACGTCGCGGTGAGCGTGCTGCGCAAGCACAACAGCAACTTGGAGAAGGCAGCAGACGATCTCCTAAGCGGGACCTTTGATGCTGCGGACGCGGACGAGGAGCGTGCGAAGGAGGCCAGCCTTGCGAGCATCAAGCAGGACTTTGCGCATTTGTTCCCCGATAACAAGGGCGGAGACGGTGGCGGCGTAATTGACCTAACCGGCGATGACGATCCGCCGCTGCTGTCGCGATTCCGTGCGACGACGCGCTCGCCGGATCCGAGCTGGCAAATGGTCCGCACGGACGTCAAGATGGACGACCGCGACGACGACCTCAAAACGGCGATGCAGTCGAGCTACGAAACGTTTACCGCCGAGTCGGACGTTATTTCGCCCGAGGAATTTTCCATACGCGAGGGCGGGTGGTGCGTGGCCCGTTTCTTCCAAGAGACATTCCCTGATTTTGCCTAGCCCGATGGCAATCCGCGCAGACGTAGCGGGACGGGCGTATGCAGCCCTGGTTCTGCACGCACTATTCCACGTCCCGCAAGTGCGTCATCGCGTCGCAGAGCTCCACCTCAGCAACGTAGATGAAACCCTCCCGCGATCCAGCCCGAATGGGCCATCCGGAACTTGATGGAGATGTACACAGCGCTCGACCTCGTGGCGTTGAATTTCCTCATCGACGACCGCACGCTTGCAGCCCTGGAGACTATATCCCTCACCCAAAGCGTCCCCGTCGGAGTCATCTCCAAAGGTCAGTCTGCGTCGCATTTGAATCGGTCGCAAAGCTCTGATGCAGCACGCCACAGAATTCTTGGAACGCATAGCGATGGGCTTGCAGCGGGAGATCGAGCACCAGACTGGCGAGCAGGTTCCGTGTGTACTCTATTTCCATACTCTTCGAAATTTCCATTGAAACGTCGCATATAGCACGACCGACCGCCTCTTCCACTTCACCTACTGCCACGTGCGGCATCCGTTCACAGGGCCGCTCCAGACGATCGGCCTGCCAGACGACGCGCACGTTGTCTCTATCACCGCAGACGGCCCCGCGCCCTCGCTCGTAGGACGCCTCGCGCAGACACTCAACAGCTACAAAGACGACGGGTCCTCGGATCACCAGGTGATAATACAGCCCTCTGCGGTCGTCTCGTTCGAAATCAGCCCTGCCCTTCCCGGTATCCCCATCGGCGGCGGCAGCGCAGCGCCGGAGCCGCTACTGTACCCTAAGACGATCTTCCTCGACGAGTTCCTCGCGGAGAACCTCGAACGAGCGAACGAGCGACGGGCGGAGCGCATGGCGGTGCAGAAGGACATCGACGCGCTGGAGGAGCGCAAGCGCGTTTGCACGCGGTTCGACGGGATGGACGTGTTCGCGGATTTGAGAGGCGCAATTGAATATTATGAGAGCGTCGCTGCGGGAAGGAGGATCCTGGGAGAAAGGCGATGTTGGATGGCATGGCGGGGAAGCTGAGAGAGAAGCTCAAGACACTGGAGAGCCAGGTCGAAGGTACGTGTGGCGGCACATGGTCGTGGGGTAATTCTGAGACTGGCGAATGAAACACAGAAAGCGACAAGAAGCTCGTAGGCCTGCAGGCCAAGCTCGATGCGCTCGCGGAGAACGTGGAGCTTCAGAATCACCCGTGCGTATCCCATTTATTCTTTATCGACAGAATAGGATTGTCCTAATACATGTGGCGCGTAGTACGACCTTCGCGCAGTCCTCGTTCACACAGGGCTTCCCGGGCGGCGGGGGATCTATTCGTACGTCCGCAACGCCGGCGCGTGGTGGAAGACGTTGGACTACACCGTGACAGAGGTGCGCTCATGAACTCCTCTCATTCCTTTTGCTTCGAATCGAATGGAACGCCCAGGTACCGGAAGATCTCGTTCTCTCTGACCCAGCGGGGCTGCACCTCGGCGCGGGGCCGTACCTGCTCATCTACAGCCGCCGCGTGAGCGAGGAGGAGGAGAGAAGGAAGGGGCATGGCCCCCGTATTTGGCCGTGCGTCTTTCTGTCTTGTTCTCACAGTGCCAAGGGTTATTGATGGTGCGCTGCAGAACCACGTGAGCGAAATGGCGGAGATATATCGCCGTTCGATTGAGGAGGGGCGCGCAATGCAGGCGCCTGGGACGCTGGCTGCGGCCACCACTAAAGCGGGAGCCTCGGCCTCGGGCAGGGCGGAGTCAGAGGGCGAGGCGAGGTCGCAGGATGGCGAGCGGGGAGGGTGCCCAGCAGTACGGGGGTTCGCAGGAGGAGGAGCGGGGGCGCAGGGCGAGTAGGTAGGCAGGGCTGGCGTTTACATAATGAAATCCGAATCTGCTGCCGTAGCATAAGTAGCTATAGCAACCCTTAGGTAACTGCCAGCACATGACCTGAAGCTTTCTTTCTCACCGACCAGCATTTCAAAGAATATGGCTCCGCCTTTCGCGTCTTACGGGTACGACGCCCTTGATTCAAACGAACAAGATGATGCGGAAGAGTACGAGATGCGTGCCAGCGTCGGGACGGCTCCGCTCCCCATGGATGACGAGGCTCAGTACCAACCGAGGACCAACAGCAGAAATTGAGACGAATATCGGATAGTATTCCTTGGGCTGCATTTCGTGCGTATTCACCGACGCCTTATTCTAAAACTTGACAAAACTTGACCTTTGCCAGTGATCGCACTCATTGAATTGGCCGAGCGCTTCTCAGTGAGCTAAAAGTGCATCAGTTTGGGTCCAGCTGAGCTGTGCTTAGTTCTATGGCTCCACTGTGGTGTTTGTAAGACCCACATCATTTTTTATGGAAAACAGAAGTGCCGATTTTCTTTGGCAGACAAACTTCATTCAATTTCCCCTACCTATGAACTCACGCACTGGTGCGGGGCTGCTGGCAGGTCAGTCAGGTGCTCTGGGGAAGGGTAAGTAGACGGTCCCCCGCGCGATTCCAGCTCTCGATCATACCAATCCTTTCAAGGCCAACGAGTGTCCACCGCCATTAGCACATTTTACGTATTCTGGTGAGTCAAGCAAGAGGGCTGCCTCGGACTCTCGGTGACGGACGTTGATCGATTTACTTACTAGGGGCGATATAACGCCTCTTGTGGGTGCCTACATCGCTGACGTTCACCTTGGTCGTTTTAATACCGTCTGCGTTGCCGTCGTGATCGCGCTCCTTGGACACATTATGCTCATCTTTGCAGCGATCCCCGGCGTCATCGAGCATCCGGATTCGGCAATGATTATCTTCCTCTCCGCCATCGTGATAATGGGATTAGGTGCTAGCTCACAATCCCTATTGAAGTCTCGCACATTCAAGCCATATAGGAACGGGCCTCTTCAAGGCCAACATATCCACTCTGGTAGCCGAGCAATATACACGCACGAAGATGTTTGTCGTTGCCACGGAAAGTGGTGAGCTGGTCATCGTAGATCCAGCCCTCACAGTTTCACGCATATACATGGTAACCGTTAGCGTCTCCACACTGCAATCGACTGAAGGCCAGAACTTAGTATTTCTATCTAATGATCAATGTCGGCTCGCTCATTGGGCAAATTGGTATGACATACTCTGAGAAGGTTGATCATCGCCTCCGGTACACTTCATGGATTGATATGCAGCTTGCAGTATGTTGGCTTCTGGCTTGCTTACACCCTCCCCACATTGGTTTTCCTTCTGTGCCCGCTTATCCTCTTTCTCGGACGAAAGCGGTACATCCGCACCCCACCGACGGGTTCCGTCCTTGCTATGTTTATCCGGCTCCTTCGTTTCGGTATCGCGGAGCAAGTGCACGGCCGTACACTCAGTGTGAATCTCACTTCTGTTTACCGTGGTATGACCGCCCCCGATTTCTGGGACCGAGTCAAGCCGAGCAAAGTGCCAAGTGATCGGCGTCCGCACTGGATGACGTTTAACGACGCGTGGGTGGATGAGGTACAGCGTGGACTGGCTGCGTGCAAGGTCTTTACGTGGTTTCCTATTTACTGTGCGTTTTGGATCCAGCTGTATCCAACAGATCATGTTTACTCATCCTGCATCGGATACTAGGGCTGGCGGTGAATCAGATGAATAACAATCTCACATCCCAAGCAGCAACCATGACGACCGCTGGCTGGCCAAACGACATCCTCTCGAACATCGATCCCCTCGCGCTCATCATCCTTATTCCATTATTTGATTTCATTGTATACTATCTTGCCGTGCATCTCTGTTCCTTCGCTGAATTGCCAATTAGCTGTACCCGGCTCTACAACGCAGAGGCATCAAATTCACTTCGCTGAAGAGGATCACGCTGGCTTCCTGGCGGGTGCGTCGATATTTCCTATCATGAATCTGCAACACTTTCGATAATCGGTTCATCGCCGCAGCATCTGCCGCTATGGTATGGGCCGCTGCAATACAGAATAGAATCTATCAGGTACGCTAGGCGTAGCTGTAGCCTGCCTCGTCTATTGCATTGATTCGTTTCATGAATATAGACGAATCCATGTGGTTACTCTGCCGCAACCTGCGTCCCACGTGTATCTCCTCTGGCTGTCTGGGTGCAGACTCCGGCGTGCGTCTTGTTTCACTCCCTCGTCTTGCATGTGCCAATTGATACTCATAGGTACCTACTCATTGCTCTCTCCGAAATCTTTGCCTCGATCACCGGCTTTCAGTACGCGTACCAGATGGCGCCGGCGAACATGCGCTCGCTCGTCATGTCGCTGTTCGTCTTAACAGGTGCTGTCAGCGCCGCACTGGGGGAGGCCTTTCTTTGTGCGTCCCGGGTCCACTGTTTCCGCCGCTAATCCAAGTTGAAATACATGCACGCACAGGGCTCTCAGCGGATCCACTGCTAGTGTGGAACTACGTCGTGATGGCCGTCCTGGCCGGCGGTGGTGGTTGCGCATTCTGGTTCTCGGTTCGCCGGTTGGACGCACAAGAAGACGCATTCAACGCGTTGGCTGCTGGGGAGATGCAGGATAGCTCCTCTGAGCGCAGCGGCTCTTTAGACGGACGCGGAATCAATTAAGTCGAGTTGAAGCGTTTCATATATGTACCCCGGTAGATGTAGATATAATGATACCACTGCAGTTCTAAGTGAACGGAGAGAAAATTCCCTCGGTATTTGAAGGGCTACGCATGGGACAAGTCAAAATCGGCAGAATATCATTGAAACAAAGAAATGAGAACACGTCGTTGACTTCAGACAGGGATAAACATATAAGTATGCAGATGGCGGACTCTCAATGCGCGCAATATTTGACGAACCTGATGTAATTTACTCAGGCTGAAAAAATGTCTCATTATCGACACATTTGCGAATAATGGACTGGGGAGGAGCCCAACCTGCGCAGGCTGTGCCGATCATCACATCAGTTATCGGAGTGACTCATCTTCCGACCGCTTACCCGGGTTCCGAAGTGACATTGATTCAAAAGCGGCCCCGGTTTTTTACTCCGCACGCTGGCAGTCGTCTACTTCCTGACCATGCCTCCTTACCAGCTTCAAATCTCCATATCTCTTGCGTCCTGTGCCGCCTGCAGCGTTGCCTTGTTGCTTCTCAACAGATCATCGTTCGAGGGAAAAATAAGACTACCAGAGGAAGATGTCGACGATCCCTTTGACGTCACTTCGCCAGAGGATCTCATCGACGGATATCCCATTGGAGAAGACGAATTCTGGGCCCGAGTTTGTATAACACAGGCCCTCCTCCGCCGGAAATCTGACTGTTGCTGCATAGGTATGGATCAGGAAAATTGTCGCCTGCGTCTTTATCAGCTGCCTCGTGGGAGTTAAGACCGTCACCCTGTTTCTGGGCAATGACAGCGTCGTAGATCTCCTCCAGAGCTGCTTTTCCATCTATCTGCTGTTCCTGACTGTCTTATCAATTCGGCACAAGACAGTCGACAAGCACGCCGAGTCTGTCTGGCATCTCACTTCGCTCACGTTCTTCGCCGTCGTTTTAACTGGCTTCACCGCAATTTTGCCGACCGGCAATGCCTCTATACTCATCACCAATGACGGCATCCTGTGGTATCTTGATTCTGCTTCGCTATTCCTCTATTTCGCCACATTCTGCACTGTCTTGACGACTCCACGCGGACCTCGCCTCCACTACCCTCCTTTCACAATCTACGCTAAAAAAACTGCAGAAGCCATTACCAACAAAGACGAGAACAACGTCGCCGGAGTCTACGGTGGGAACTTTCCGATTCATTGTGTTGTTTCTCTGTACTCAAAGATCATATATAGACGGTTCAGTCTGGAGCTTCTTGTTCTTTTCATATTCCACAAAAGTTGTCATACTGGGCAACACGGCTGCGAGCCTTGAGATCGGCGACCTCCCCATTCTCACTGCCGACATGCGCGCGACGTCCCAATATGCTGCCATGCGCGCGTGGCAAGCAGCGATGGAATGGCGTCCTAAAATAGGCTCCGGTGCCGCGCTAGCATATCAGCTCGTCTCCGTCAACCGCGGCGCTCTGGGTGGACTCATGCTCTACTCTTTCATCGCAGGCCTGGCGTTCTACCTTCCGCCGTTTTTTATGAGCCGTGTCCTTCAATATTTGGAGGCAGATCAGGAGCGCCAACAAACGCAGCGGGGCTTGGTGTGGGTCGTATGTCTGTTTGGTGCCAATTTCGGGCTGTTCACGCGTGCGTTCGAGCTGTTTCTCACCTGCTTTACATGCTGAGTGGAGCTGCCGCAGTTACGGGTGAAACGCATCCGGCCTCGTCTTACCAAGAGTTGTTGCTCATCATTTGACAGCTCAGCTATGGTCGCTCTCCACTACGATACTTCAGGCGCGCATCCGCACGCAATTAAACACTGTTCTCTTCGCCAAAACTCTCGTCCGCAAGGATGTCGCGTCAGCTGTGTCCACGATATCCGCTGATGGCGAAGGGGAAGAATCGAGCGAATTTTCATCCAAAGCCCAAGTCATGACGCTCATGTGCGTTGGCGTAGGATACTATACGCAACTCATAAAGTTGACAATATTACCACAGGACGACCGACGTCGACCGGGTGAGTCGGTTCAGCCGCCACCTCTTCACCATCGTGGGTTCGTGCCTTTGCTACCAATCCATCCTTCCTCCGCTGGATACTTACTCATGCAAAGATGCTCCGATCGAGCTAGCCATAGGTACCTTCTTTCTGTACAATCTGCTGGGCATTTCCGCGGTTTTGGGACTCGGAGCTGCGGTGCTGTTACTCCCAATCAATCATTATGCGGGGACGGCGGTCCAGGGCGTGCAGGAAAACCTGATGAAGGCACGAGATGAACGGGTTGCGCTTATGAACGAGGTTCCCCTATCTGTGCACCCCCCGTACTCACATTTGACTCCTGTTTTGCAGGTACTCGGCGCAATCCGCATGCTGAAGGTGATGTTGATCACAAACTCCATACAAGCACGAACAACGGCTGACTGGAGGGGGTGTAGTTCATGGCCTGGGAGCGCAGCTTCGAGGCACGTGTGACGAAAATCCGCGACCGTGAGCTCAAATTTCAGCGCTGGACCTATACAATTGAGGTATTAACCAACTTCTACCGCCTGCTGCCATGTACAAAAAGGCTGAACTATCCTGTGCAGGCGCTACTTTCGGGACTCTGGTGCTTTTCATGCCGCGTTTCATGTGTCTCAAAGCTGATCGAAGAAATGTTCCTCAGGGACGCGACGCCTGTAATCGTGACTCTGGTCGCATTCTACCATTTCGCAGTTGTGCGCGGGGAACTGCTGACTCCTTCTATCGCATTCACTTCCGTGCGTCCATTATCTTTCGAACACTTGCTTCACTGCGAACTGACAACATCACATCCTCCAGATAATCGGTACAAATCACTATTTTCTCTCTTGGATAGACAACGCTGATACAGGACTATCTAGTGTTCAACGAGCTTAAGCACGCGCTAACGGCAATTCCTGAGACAGTTATTAACCTGCTGCAGGTATCGTGTACATATTTCTCCGCCGCCACTGAACTGATGTTGTTTAATATTGAACGAAGAGTACTGTCTCTCTGCGGCGCATCGAAAAGGTGACGTTTACCTAGACAACTTCTTCTACACCTTTGACTCAACCTTTGACGAAGTATCTGGACACGCCGGAGGTGGCCCCCGTTGCTCCGCTCAAATCGCAGTCCCAAATCATCGCGTTTCAATCCTGCACAGTCACCTGGCCGCAAGCTGCACTGGGGGGATTCGTATCTGCCAGTGACAGTGCGAGCTCTACGCCGCGTCATACATTCTTGCTCGTCGATCTGACGCTCACCTTCCCTGTCGGAGAGCTCTCGCTAATCTGCGGCGCCCTCGGCTCCGGAAAGACGCTTCTACTTCTCGGTGAGATGCACCTTCCGGTGGAAACCTTTTCGCTGACGCCTTTCGTATCAAAGCCTTGCTGGGCGAGGCGGATGTATTGAGTGGCCAGCTGATGTGCCCGCGCTCGCCGCCCAACGTCCTAGCTTCGTTTTCAGCCACCCTTCCTAAGGAAAAAGACTGGATCGTCGAGGGAATGACGGCATATGTCCCGCAGGTCAAACATACGAGTCCTTCCATCGATCTCAGGCACTAATCCTGGAACAGACTGCATGGCTGCGAAATGCCTCCATCAAAGGTAGGATCACCGAGCCCCCTTTTGTTCGCGCATGTAAACTAGACTATGGACCAGAGAACGTCTTGTTCAATCTGCCCTACGACATGGCGCGATATCAAGCGACTCTGCAGGCAAGACAGTCGGTGTACCTTGTTCCATCTCCACTGCTCATGATTTATCAGGTTTGTGCATTGATGCCGGATTTAGAGATCCTTGAAGACGGGGATGAAAGCGAGATCGGGGAAAACGGGGTAATGAGAGATGCTCATCTACTTTTGAAACTGACAAAGCCAAGGTCAATCTTTCCGGGGGACAGAAAGCGCGAAGTATTCAACTCTGGTTCACAATGCCGCCGTTTATTTCTGATCATCTATGTAGTTTGCCTAGCTCGGGCTGTCTGTACGTTACCGTCCTTCACCCCAGAGATTGATTTCACGCATGAATGTAGATTCTCGCGCATCAATCCTAATTTTGGACGACGTCCTTTCTGCCGGTAAGTTTGCCGCACGCTATTGTCACTTTCGATTCACATAGAGTCTAGTCGACGCACATACCGCTGGCCATCTTTATCACCAGTGTCTCAAAGGCGAGTTAATGAAGGGCCGCACCGTGGTCCTCGTCTCGCACCACGTCCAGTTGTGTCTGCCCGGCGCCGCCTTTGTTGTCGCTCTCGACAACGGCCGCGTACAATTTCAAGGAACGCGAGATGCGTTCAAAACCTCCGGGCTCCAGGGCACCTTACTGACGTCCACAGCTGAAGAGAAAGAGGAAGCTGCTGCTGGTGCAGAATCCTCGCCGGTCGTGGCAACGGAGAAGGCAAAGAAGACGCCGCGCAAATTTTCCGAAGAGGAGCAGCGTGCTGTTGGGCGCGTTGCGTGGAATGTGTGGCAGACATACGTCTCCGCTTGCGGGTCGAAGTGGTATTGGATCATCTACATATCGGTTGTTCTGCTCTGTGCTCTGACTCCGGTGATGGAAAACGGATGGCTGAGCTATTGGGCACGAGGAGACGACACGCACAGTGCTGTCTACTATCTTGGGATTTACACAACGGTACGTCTCGGCCTTTCTGTTTCCTGTCAAGTTTTTGAGAATTCTCGAAGGTCGTATGCGGCGGTCAGTGAAACTTACGGATCCGCAAACCCCAATTGATCTGCCATAGGCTTGGTGATTAGCACCGCGGAATATTTCGTGCTATGTGAGCGAATTTCCTCCTGTGTTCCTGATGTCAAAACTCAAAGAGGGCAGATTACGGGTCTATAAATGCCTCCACGGTCCTCTACAAAAGTGTGCTGTTTGCCCATCCCCTGGCCTGGACACTGAATATGTTCGCAGAGCTTCTCGAGACCGTTCTTTTCGCACAAATTCGTTTTCACGACACTGTTTCACGCGGAAGGCTTCTCAACAGGTTTGGGAAGGACTTTGAAGGTCGGCCTTCATACTATTCAAGCCATGCCATGCCCATTCATACTCATATTCCATCCTTACAGGTATCGACAGCGAGCTCTCCAACAATTTCAGCATTGCGATCCTGCGTTTTGCTTCTACCACAGTGCGTGACTTTCGCGCCTCTTTTTCGCAAGAGGGCTCACTGGCCGGTGATAGACCACGATCATAACTGTCAGCTTGGTTGGAGGCCCTGCCTTTGTGCTGGCCGCGTGCGTGATCGCAGTAATTTATTATCAAGGCAAGTCGATGAACATCAGAGGTCACCCAGCTCACAACCTTGAGCAGTTACGAAGAGCTATGGCCAGATATCAAGAGATTTGAGACGGATAGGTGCGTCCTTGTGTCCGTTGACATTGGTGCTGATTGTGCTCTCTTCTAGACTCAGTGGTACGTTGTCAACCGGCTGCTTACTTCAGCAGGTCTGATACCCCTTCAGACTCGGTCCCCTTTGTATTCGATGTACTCGGAAACCATTTCTGGTGTAGCTATCTTGCGTTCGTTCGGAGCATCTTCGAAGTTTCTGCGAGACATGATACGGAACGTGGATACGGCAAGTTTCTAGCGAATCTTTATCCTTGACTCTGAACAAAGAACAGAACTTGGCTCCTGGATACTGGACTTACGGTGTTAGCCGATGGCTCACGGTATTTGTGCATCTTTGGTCCGTTCGATGCGATATTGAGTTATATATGAGATTCGGATGTCCTGCCTCTCAAGCATTGTCGTCGCGCTCATAGCTCTCCTCGCCGTTCTCAACAAGGATATATCGGCTGCTCTTGCAGGTTTCGTTCTTGCGTTTGCAAACACGGTGGGATGACTGGCTCCCTGACTGACTCTTCCTGACGCTTACACACAAATCAGCTTACTTACGATCTGCTTATCGCGGTACGTTGATCACTCGAATTCTTCGCAAACCTTTCTTATCGCAGGATAGCTCCGCAGTTTCGTGAGCCTCGAACAATCAATGGTGAGTTCTTTCAGAGTAGACGTTGTTTCTCTCTCATTTCCCGTTTTTGCTAAGGTCGGAGTGGAGCGTGTCAAGGAGTACTCTGATCTGGACCGAGAAGCTCCCGAGTTTGTAGAGCCTCGGCCGGCGCCGTCATGGCCAGAGCATGGAGCCATCAAATGCGAGGGTTTGGTCATTCGCTACGCCGTACGCCCGCCATCTCCATTACATCATCTCATTTGCTAATAGCCGAGAGCAGCCAGAGTTACCAGACGTACTGCATAATCTGAGCTTTGAAGTCAATCCCGGCCAAAAAGTTGTTTCTTATTCAATGTCTCCCGCTTGCTTTCTCAACTGCAGTTTTAGATCGGTATACTTGGGCGGACAGGTGCGCTCACGTCACAACAAACTGCTGACTAATCCATCGATCGTCCCAGGTTCCGGGAAGAGCACCCTCGCGCTTTCTTTCTTCCGTTTTGTTGAGGCAACGGAGGGCCGAATCTTAGTAGACGGAGTGGACATCGCCAGCATCGGCCTCACCGATCTGCGAAGCAAACTCACAATCATCCCGCGTAAACACTACCCCGATTTCTCTTTCACGCACTGACGATTTCCTCAGAGGATCCTATTATTCTCAGCGGTTCCTTGAGATCCACGTTAGATGTCTTCGGCGAGTATCAGGACGCGGAAATTGTATGTGCCTCGTCATGTTTCGTCGCGGCAGCCTTCATCTTATGGTTCCACAGTTCGAGGCTCTACGCCGGGTGCATCTTATTCCGGCTGAAGGCGATATGGCGGGGGACACCGATATAGTCAATGAAAACATATTTCGCAATCTCGATTCTGCAATTTCGGAGGGCGGCGACAATCTCTCCACTGGGCAAGTAACGACCGATCGAGCGATAAGCCATTCTGACTTCTGAATCCGTAGAGAAAAACAGCTGTTGTGTATGGCACGCGCCATATTGAAGCGATCCAAAGTGCTCGTCATGGATGAGGTGCGTCTACTTCCCTGATGGGGGCGCGAATGTCAACTGAGTCATCTGTAGGCGACGGCGAGGTATGAACTCATGATCTTTGCTAAGTACATGCTGATCTTCTTCGTAGCGTCGACTATGCCACGGACGAATTGGTTGGTCGCACAATCCGCCAGTAAGTACCCTCTATTCCTCCGCGCATTTGTGGCTGGCTTGCTCATTTGTCGATGCAGGGAATTCAAGCATAGCACCATCCTTACCATCGCCCACCGCTTACGCACAGTTATCGACTATGATAAGGTATATTCACGTTCCGACATACAAGCGCCCACCGACATTCGTTTCAGATCCTACTGATGGATCAAGGCCGGATTGTTGAATTCGATCGGTGAGGACATACAACGGGTCTTGCAAACGAATGAAAGGAGGGGCTCATTCTTTTTTTGTAGCCCTGCTGCCCTGCTGAACGACCCAGGCTCTCAGTTTTACAGCCTCTGTAAAGCTACGGGTCCAGATGAGTTCGCGACTCTCAAGAGAATGGCCGGGGTGTAGGCGCATCAGATGTAGAGCATGTCATTCAATAATAATGCCATTCAGCATGGTTGGCTTGTCCCGCAATTGACAGAGGGGCCTCCGAGCTTCTTGATCAGCGACTCAGTGCACATTCAGGCGTTTACTCGATCAGGCCCGATTAAGTAAGCGACCGACTGAGAGAGCGCGAAACAGCAAAAAAAAAAAAGTCCGTAGATGTATTGATACAGATGTGTATTGTAAAGCGACAAGGATACCCAAGGAAATACATTGCGGTAGGATATTAATTAGACGATACGATAGGTATACGTGCGTTCGAAGTTGTGCGGTAGGCACGACGCTTTCCAGGTCGTTAGATGTCGTTGTCGGTGAAATGTTTTCAAATTTCAGAAAGCGCGGCGCCAGCTAGTGGCGGCGTCCGCCGAAGCCGCGGTCTTGCGCTGAACCACCGCGGCGCGGATCGGAACGGCCGGGCGTGCGGAAGGGAGACGTAGCTTGGGCGCGGCCCGCGCGGGGGTCGGGCCGAGCATGACGCGGCCGCTGACCACCTGTGTCACGCCGCCGTCGTAGACGTAGCGCTGCGCACGGGCGGTGGGTAGCGGCAGGGGCTTCACGCGCACGTCTTCCATGGAGGTGCTGGCGACAGAGGTTGCCGACGAGGTGGTGGAATGGCTCGAGTCGGATTCAGCATCCGATTCAGACTCTGAGTCGTCGTAGTCATCGTCGTCCTCGTCAGAGGGTGAATAGCAGGACGAAAGTGAAGTCGGAACACGGGTGGGGTTGAATGCGGCGCTGCAGGGCCGGCTCGGCACCTGAGCGTCTGCACTCATGGGAACAGCAGCCCGCACCAACCGCCTCTCACCAAGCTTTACAACGAACTCCGTGTGCGTGAGGGTAACGCGGAGGTCGAGGTTGGCGGAGAGGAGGCGAATCCACTCCGCCCACTTGATGCCGGAGACAAGGCATGCGATTTGGAGGGTGGGAGGCGGGGGGCAGTGTGCCGAGAGCAGGAACTCAAGGTCCTTTTCGCCGGCGGCGAGGGCAGAGAAGGAAGCATGGAGGTGCCGCTGGAGAACAAGGATCGTAGCAGGGGCGTAGGCGCGCATGAGGGGTCGTGTCAGGAAGGAGATAAGGTGGGTGACTGCGGTTAACGTGGAAGACATTGTTGGACGGAAAGAAAGTTGGATCCCCGGGAATCGGATAGAATTTGGAAGTATAAACGCGAGTGCTATGACATTGAATGAGCGGACGTCGAGTGGAAGTCAAAGGAGGCGATACTCACAGATAAAGGGGCGTAAGAAATGAAATGAATGAAAAGGTCGTAAGACAGACAAAGGCTCTAAGTCACGAGAAGAGGGGGCGAGGAGCTGGGGGTTGACGAGACAGACGGAGGCAAATTATACTTCCGAAGTACAATGCACGTCGGCAAGGCTATTGTGCGCTGGCGGATTTCATTGTTCTGCGTAGACAATAGCAGTGATGATTGTCAAGTCAGGAGCGGACCGGCGACGGCCGGAACGGGTCGGACCCCGTCAGTCAATTCTGTATTTAGTAATACATTCTCATCACGCGGCTTCTCCTTGGAATTGACATCGTCGCCGCGACGCGTTTGGACGGGTCTTTCTCATGTGTACACCGCAGAACCGCGCGCAACTAGGGATCGCGGCTTGAATGTAACCAAGCGGCAACCTCTGTGTCACATGCCGGACCAAGCCGTTGCAAGCTAACCGGCTTTTTTCCGACATGGAGAGGTTCTCGCTGGCGGAGAGCAGTATGCTGTCCACGACCTAAGGGCTTGATGCCATCGGGCGAGGGTTGACGAAAATAAGGGCCGAGATGCGTCTGAGGCCGTTAGGTGCTATTAGGTGTCCGATATGGATACCCTGAGTACCGATGAGGGCTCGGAGTGGTATAGTGAAGGTGCGTCGTTGTCGCGCCGTCGCTGAATGATGTGAGTCCGATCACCTCCAGCCTCGAAGCATC
The DNA here is from genome assembly GCA_013387415.1 of Panellus pusillus. Taxonomy (NCBI): domain Eukaryota; kingdom Fungi; phylum Basidiomycota; class Agaricomycetes; order Agaricales; family Mycenaceae; genus Panellus; species Panellus pusillus. Next base: position 12,221 of record QVIE01002961.1, on the reverse strand, counting down.
ACCGTTATCCTCGCGCCGTCGCCGCTAGCGCAGACATTTGACACACACACACACTACCGCTTAGTAAAGTTCCTTCCCCTCAGCTCGAAACGATACCATAGTTGAGCCAATCCGAAATTGGCGTAGATGGCAAGGCAAACACCAAGTTAGTACAGGATGTGACAAAGGAAACCCCCCAGTCTCCAGAACACCAGAACAGTTGCTTGTCATGCGTTCTTTGCAGGTCGCTGCTCGCACCGACAAAAGGGGAAGTGGCAGTGTGTGGCTGACTAATGAGGCTTGGTGGCGGACAAGGGACGACGATAGCGACGGCGAGCAGCGCGATCCGGCAACATTCAATACACGGAGCGTGTGATATGGTGTGAGAAACCGTTTCATACAATACAGCGTGCAGTGGCAAGGCCCAAGGAATAAAAATGAGCTGGATGCAGGTAGGTCCACTAAAAGAGATGTCGACATCGTTAATTTTTGTCCATTTATCATAGCATCTGTCGAGATAGGAAGGGCACCTATAGACTGCTCTGACGCTACTGTGGCCCTTATGGGTAGACAGAGTGGCTCAGAGGGCTAACGGCGAACTTCGAAATCGTAGATGATGGAAGAAAGATTGCGCGATCAAATGCAGAGAGTATCTCCGACCTTCTGCATGCATGAGCCTCTCATTCCAGAATCCACACCGAACATTTCACTAGTGGTGTTACCCCATGATCTTCGATGAACGACGCACCCAGGATAGACGTCTCCAACGCTGGATTCTCTGTGCGCTTCTCTTGGTACAGCCATGCCAGTGGCCCGCACTGCGATCCGGCATAACAGCGGAAGCGACTCGGTCGAAGCTGGCTATCGCGACCCTTCTCAGTCGACCGGGCGCGAAACCCACCGGAGAATATCCGGCTCATTGGAACTCACTTGTCTACGTCGCGCGTTCACATGACTCCTCCAGTATGCGGTTTTTCATATAAGGATGCTTCTTCTGGTCACCACCCTCCGCGATGTACACCATGAATTTCCTTCCGCTCCTTCCACTCTTCGCCGTCGCGGTGACCGCCGCCCTCACCCCCTCGTCGACTCACTCTGAGGCAGTCACGTATTGGTTCCCCTTGTGCGTACAGTCTCTCTCGCTATGAAAAAATGCCATGCTCATCCAGAACAATATCCAGCGGAGACAGTTACACCACCACCGGCTTCCTCCCAAATGAGACCCTACCAAGCGTCGGTAACCCCTTGGGCAACCCGCCCTTCCCTGGGTTCACAGGCGGCGGCGGTGCGTCTTCATCCCCACTGCAACTTCTCCTCATCTAACAAGGATGAACGAGCGCAGGCGAGAACTACGTTGGCTTCGACACAGTAACGTACAACCGCTCCCAGGTCCTGACCTACAATTACGCCTACGGGGGCGCGACGATCAACTCTTCCCTTGTGGCGCCGTACCTGCCGACCGTACTTTCACTCATCGAGCAGGTGAACGAGTTCTCAGTAGGTCCGGGGAAGAGGACCAAGGTTCCGACGGCGGCTTCGCCGCCGTGGACGAGCGATAATTCCCTGTTCAGTGTATGGATCGGTGCGTCCGCGTAGTCTTTTCTGCCACTTCAAATGATTGACGAGAGGGTCGAATTGACTTGCAGGGATCAACGATATCGGAAACAGCTATTATCTGGACCAGGATCAGGACGCGTGGGTGGTCCTAGGTATCTAGATCCTCTGCGCAGTAATGACAGGAACCTAGGTTCGCGAACCTCCTTCTCTCGGAATATTTTGCCCAGGTTCAAACACTCGTGCGTCCCCCATTCATCTATATCCATCGACTTTCATCAATTTACTCTCCGCGATATCCACAGTAGTGCGTTCCTTCTCTGCATCTTCTCGATTCTACCCCAGGAGAAGTAATTTCATGAACGCAGCAACGCCGGAGGCCGCAACTTCCTCTTCATCAATGTCCCGCCCATGGACCGATCCCCGCTCGTTCGCACCGTCTCTCCCCCTTGCCATCTACTATCTCATACATCGTGAAACCCTATATAGATGATCGCAGAAGGCACAAACGCAACCGCTCTCGAAGCGGGGATCATCAAGATGTTCAACGCTAAACTCGCTGCAAAGGTGGCCGAATTTCACGCGAGCCATCCGGGGGTGCGTTCTCTGTCTTATTCTCCCCCATTTCTTCATCCCGTCCCTATGCATACAATCTCTGAATAGGTGACCACCTGGCTCTGGGACGCCTGGACAGAGTTCACCACGATCCTGAACGACCCGACGGAGTACGGATTCGTTGACGCGGTCAGTTTCGGCGGTACAGGGGACTTTTGGGCGTAAGTGGTCGTCTCCTCCTCTTCTTTCCCTTCTGCAACTCGTATTGATGTGATGCGGCTTTAGAAATAATTACCACCCGGGGCGTACGTCCGTCCTCTGAGATCCTCGCGATCATGCGACTGACTGACAAAAAATAGCCGCGGCTCATCAGATAATAGCCACTAAGATCGCGGCACTGCTTGCCCACACCCCTTGGTTCTAATAATCGAAGCGTGGCTGGCTCGTTGGCTTTGGGATAAGAACGTCCGGAACCTTTGCATAACATGCTACATGTACAGGCTCTGAGCAATAAGACGAAATGCGGGGCCGAGTATCATGATAAATGATGACGGAGGCGCACAGTTATGTCGTCCAACATGGTCCGTATGTCCGGGTGACCGATTTCTCATCACTCTGCATTCAGCAGAACTGAATGGTGTATCCAACACCCGTGGGGCAGGTGGTGGTATCACCACACCCAGGGCCGACATTATTTGCAGCCGTGCAACCGACAGGTGCAGTCGAGCCTACACACATCCTCAGCCCGATTCGCCTGACAACGAAGAATGCAGCTCACAACCGGAGCCAGGTATGATCGTCACGGGGAGGTTAAATCCCTCCCCACTAGTCGGATTGAAGAAATCGAGCGCTGCAAAGCCGTTGATAGTAAATTGCGCAAGCGTGGGCCCGGCGGGAGCGGGGCTTGTGCAGTTCTCGCCGCCGGTAAAGCACTGGCCGGTCGCGCACACACCCTGGGCGTTGCAGCCCGTGCGGCCCCACGCGCGGCCGGAGTAGTTTGCCGGGAAGTTGACGACCTGCGTGAGATGTGCAGCCAGCGGGAAACCGCCTGTCGGCACACCCCCAAGAAGGACTTGGGGGGTAAAGGCGGGGTCGATTTGTTCGTCGCAGTTGTTAAACACAGAAACGGTGGTGCTGCAGCGGCTAGTCAAAGGCAATGCAATGAATGTGTGTGGATGGCAGCATACAGCGCGGTAGCGGTGGCGGCGAGGACAGCGAGAACGTAGGCTCTAGGAAACATAGCAGGAGTTTTACGGGCTCTGACCGATGTTTGGAGTCTTGACACTGCTCCACACCCAACTCAAGGTCTTTTAAATGTTTGCCACCACCCGTGCTCACCACACTGCGGCCTGGTCTGACCGTGCTTCCAGCGTTTCGATGATGCGGGAGAAACGTCACATTCAGAAGGCCTTGGAGAAGCCGACGCGGAGATGAAGATGACTGGGTGACTTCAAGATTGCTACCTCTGAGAATGATATCAAGACCGGCTCCACTGGACGTACAACTTGGAAGACAGCGGGGAAATGGGACTTCCACCAGAGTCGAGACTCGGCAGGCGAGAATCGAAAATTGACCGGCGGCCGACTAATTTCTAAATAACTCTCCAGAGTAGAGTTGGAACTTGGAAGCCCATAGGCCTCGACGTCCCTCCAAATTTCTATTCGCGCGTCCATTCAAAGCTTTCCGGAGCTCGGTAAAATTAGCGTTTCCTTTCCTGCCAGTGAAAATCCCGTCTACGGTCTTGCTGAAGCTTGAGGATTCATGAATCATGACTGACCTCACGAGCTCGAGCCTCGGAGCATGCGGCATCGAGTTGGATATTGCTTCGGCGATAGTGCTCTGTGCATAACCCTAGGGCCGAAGTTGAACGAATAGTATGCAGAAGCCTCCGAACCGAACCCGGGTTCATGTTCGGCAGGCTCAGGGCTACCGGTGAGTCGCACCTAACCCACTGTGCAGTTCGGGGTTCAATTCGTCTTTTGGAAATTTCGAAACTATCGCGCGCGCCGCGTACATGTTCCAACCCGACCGATCGGAACCCCTGGCAAAGGATGTGATCCGGTCGGCCGCTACAGGCGGCAACAATATTATGGTACCTGCCCATCAGTTAGTGTTGATGCCCACAGACGGCACTCGTGATCGAAGATTTGCTGCTGCACTTCCGCACTTCTTTCCGCCTGTATAACTGCACCTTACAGATATATTTTCATCTTCTGAGGACGAGGTCAATGGGATCAATAGTAAATACGTGTATATAACAACAAATTTGAAATTTCTGCTAGAGTGCGGGCTGCAGCATTGATTCTCTCAGTGATCGAAGTCGTGCAAGGCATCCAATGCCGGTTAGATATAATTCTAGGGTGGGATACTTCACATCTATTCCTAGCTCTGATGAAAGACTCTGATAACTACGGCTCATATCAAGCTCAATGATATCCGACTCAAGCTCAAAGAGTTGATTTGTCTCAGGTGATGGTAGGTAGCCTGAGGTAGGTAGACCGTAGATTTGAACGTAAAACACTGTATACATGTTCACACTCATCAGTCATATCCCGATGCATTCGGCATTTGATTCATAATCGGAGGGCTTCTCGAAGAAGGGTCCAATCACATGAGGGCACGACACTGAGATTATTTGGGATCTACAGCTTTGCTGTGGAAAATAAGTATAAATAGTTGATGTACCATCCAACAATCCCTGCATCCAGTGCTTCCTCAACCCTCGCCTTCTCAACCTGGTACATTAACAACATGGTCTTGAAACTGTACGGTGCTCAACGTCCCGGCGGTGGAAACGGCATCGTTGCGATGGTGCTGGCAGAGAAACAAATTCCATTCGAGCTGGTCCACGTAGACATGCAAGCAAAGGAGCACAAGACACCGGAGTACCTCGCGAGACACCCCTTCGGCCAGGTCCCCTACATAGTGCGTTCCCAGGTGCAGGTAGCCTACCCAGACAGCTGACCTCAGAGCTGCATAAGGACGACGACGGGTTTATCTTGTATGAGAGCCGTGCCATAGCGCGCTATCTGGCGGAGAAATACGCTGATCGAGGCCCGCTCCTTATCCCTACGAACCTGCAGCAGAAGGCGCTCTTTGAGCAGGCAGCGTCTGTTGAGTTTGCCAATTTTCATCCCGGCGTCATAAAAGTGCTGCAAGAGAAGCTGGGAAAGCCGTGAGTGTTGATCGCTCCATTTCATGACACGTTGACAGACATGCACGGTAAACAGGATGCGTGGTGAGACTGTTGACGAGGACGCACTTGCACGTTACATCGCGGATGTGAAAAAGACATGCGAAGTGTACGAAGTGATTCTTGGAAAGCAGAAGTATGTCGCGGGAGATGTGAGTTTCCCGTTGCTCGCTACTTCTGCGACTAACTTCATTTCCTCTGCGTAGGAATTCACTCTCGCCGATATCTTCCATTTGATGTATATGCCCATCTTGGTCTCGAACGGAGTTGATGTCGTGACGACTGCGGGCCCCAACGTTGCCCGGTGAGTGTTCTTGGTCTTCAACGGTTTCCTAAACTATCGTTGTTCATTGATGTTCGAAAAGGTGGTGGAAGGAGATCACCTCCAGGCCGACGTGGGTTCAGCTGCAAGCCAACGGTGTCCAGAGCACGAACATTTGATTTGCTAGAGGACGGTGTATGCTTACGAGATTCCTGTTTTCAATTTGAGAAATCTGTCAGACACCTTCCAAGCCGAGGGCTTTCGGATGAGGGCGTTTCCTGCTTCATGGCGGGCTTGAAAAGAGACGAAACTTTCGTTTTTCTTGCACCTCAAGGTCTGCGCGACGCAACGTCCCCAAGCGATCCCGTGCCTAGGGTTCCACGGCGCGCCCCCCTCATTCTTGAAGACTTGTAACATGCAGTCGTATGACATGTTTGAACCCGGATTGTCACTGTGCATTTGCCTTGTACAACTTTGATGAGAATGCACAGTAGATAGAATGCGTGAGTAACAGTGTCGCGGCACTTGTCGGTGATCGTGAATGATCTATGGAGGAGACGAAATACCAAATCTGGGGAAGCAAAAGTAAACACCCAGATATTGGCGCACTTCCCTCACCGTTTGAGCGGGTGTGCCAGTGGCCACTTCCATTCGGCCAAGACCTGTTGGGCGCTGGAACGAGTCACGGACCCAAGGCCTATATAGGTCAAGCTTCCAGCCGGAGGTGGCTTCATGTTAGTCATTGTTAGAGCACGCAAATTTGACGTAGCAAGAAAAGTCCAGCGTTTATCGGTGGGATTCTTGCATGTACTCAGACCTGCATGCTGGGTGGGAGAAACCAGTGTTCTCGAGAAACCTGCATGAGACAGGTTTATAATGAAGCCCCAGTTGCCGACTCAGCGCCATATCTTTTCGAAATTGCGCCACCATTGCTCATCCGCCTCGGCTTCAGCCTCCCGGTCATTAATACCGGACCCCGTCGACCGAGTCGGACCGACACAAGGCCCTGCAAGCTTCAGTTTTTCACAATAAATGTGAAACAGGTGGAGGTCGTCCCCTTAACGAAGGTGATGCTGAAACTGTGAAATAATTATAAAAGATTGCACGTGATCATATCGCGTGTTGTAGACAACCAATCACGCACAAGCACTGGCAGTGAGTACGCACATAGTGAATGTGATGCGTGATATCGGAACCAGAAAAGAAAGGTCAGGAATAGTCAGGAATCCGTAGTGGATCATTGCAATTCGCGAAAAAAAAAATGATGGTCGTTTGGATTGAAAAGAAAAGTTTTGAGGCCGTTTCGAGTCCGGCCGGTGATGCTTGTATTTGTACCTATTGATTACTTCTTTCTTCCTCCACACATCGTCGTTTGATCGAAAGCTCTTGCGAAAGACATTGCTCTACGCCTCCTGCACCGTGGCCGGGTCAGCGGCAAAGAAGTAGCCGATACCTGCGCCTAGTCTACGAAAACCCTTCGGCGCACCATACATCCGCTATCAAATGACCGGCAGTGTTGCCGAGGCAGCTGTTCTCGGAGCACTTACTGTGCCGGGCGCCTGCTCAGCCGCCCACAGAGCTGCTCAGTCATCTCAGTTTTCCCCGGATACTCTGGATTACTCACATGAAAATCGCCTGACAAAGTGGCTTGATGGGGCTATCAAACGGCTTACACCACTCAAGCCTGATCGGAGACATCCTCAATCCGGAAGGTGCAGAACTTTGTCAGTCTGCTGGGCGAATATTATACACAACTCTGTCGCACCAGGATTTAAGGCGAGGTCTCAGGTGAAATGTGACTATCACCTCCGATGAACGAGCCCTTTTCTTTCGATCCTCATATCCCTTTGCAAAAAGGAAAGGCATGCCTCAATTGCCGGTGCGTTCTAATCGAAGAAAACATTGAATTTGATTCTCAAAAGTTGTTGAATCCAAGGCTACGCAAAACGGTAGGCGCCTTCGGCACAGCCAAAGCATTGCTTAACAGACTGGGCCAGAAATGCGACGCGGTAAAACCAATTTGCGGCCCATGTTCAAGATTCCCGGCCAGTCTCGGAGACTGCGAATATCCTACCGTCAATGGGCGACCTCGTGCTAAAGTATACGAAGGTTAATATATATGACTCGGCAGTTCAGCACACGAGTCTGAGTCACTTGTCAAATACAGATCGAATATCACAGTACGAAGCGCGCATAGCGGAATTGGAGGAGAAAAAGAGGGCCTCTCCACCAAGACTTTCCGCAGCGGAAATATCAGGCCGTTCTTCCCCAGTGCGTACCTCCATTTCTTCGAATGAACAAAGTGCTCATCCTAGGCCAAGAAATTTACATCTTCTGTTCTGAATGGATTGTTCGTTTTTCAACAAAAGCAATTCCATATATTAGCCATGCCTTTGACCAAGTGGATTTATTCAGGGTAGACCGCTTTCTCGAAGATCCTAACTGCTTCGGATTTTTCCTCGACCTTCCAACTTTCCGGGCCTCTGCAACAGCCGGAGATCTTCCCCCAGCGCTCTCTGACGTTGTGCACCTCTGGGGTGTCCACCTATCGCAAGACCCTCTCATCGTCGCACACGAGCCGGCATTCCTCGAAGCTGCGCAGCGTAGTGCGACTACGCAAGTTCCGCCCGTTCCGGATTCACTACAGCTGCTCCATCGCGTCCAAGCCTCCGTCCTTCTCGCTTATTACTTTCTCCGCAACGCGCGCTTTACGGAGGGCGGATATCACAGGAACGTCGCCGTGGCGCTCGCTGTAGGTGGCGGGCTGCAGTCTATACGCGCTCGGCCTGGATATCACTATTCCGCACCGCCGGAACAAGAAGCGAATGAGGAATCGCAGCGCATTGCTGCGTTTTGGTGCGTCATGAACCTCAATAATTGCTGGGCGAGCGCAAGTGGCGCCGCGCATCTATCGAGCTGGCCTTCCGGGCTGCGGATCTATACACCGTGGCCATGGTCACGCGAGAGCCAGGCAGAGGTAGGTATCTTCATGATGTCACGTCGCTTGCTCATCTTCGCACCTCCCGCAGCCTCACATGCAGCTCGACACTCCAGAGCGATTCCTTGCGGGGGTGCCCGACGGCGCGACCTCGTGCGCCGCCCTGCACGCCAAGGCTGGCGTGCTGTTCGAGCGGGTGGGAAGGCTTGTTACACAATACTCCGCATGCCCAGGTGCGTCCCCCCTTGCTGTCCATCCATTGATGCCCCCGCTGATCCAGCGTTCGTTCATTATCAAGACTTGCGGATCGAGGCAGAGCTCACCGCGCTGGATGCGTGCGTCGACGGGTTCAAAGCTGCGCTTCCGCCTGTGCAATCCAAAGCGATGATGGTTGTGCACACGTTGGCGCACGCATGTACTATACAGCTGCACACCACATCCAATCTGGAGCTGCGGTCGCTGTCGGGCGGTCAGAGCAAGGCGCTCGCTGCCGCGCGCAGTGTGGTCGATATCCTCGCCAATGTGGATATTCCGCGAATTGGGAAGATCGATCCTGTCCTTGCTGTTCGTTCTTTTGCATTTGCACTCGCTACTTTCTCGATTCTCCGCAGATCCTGTGGAGCTCAACGTGCCTCGTTTTCATCAGAGAACTTGCTCGCGCCAACGGCCATGGCAGCACACACCGCACCAACTGTGTTGCTGACGCACTCAAGGTTGTCATTGCCGCGATGCAGATGTTTGCGCCTGGATCGCGCTTGATGTGTAGGTCTTTCTTTCCATTTTCTGAGCACAGTCCAATGCGTCTTTCTCCCGCATAGCGACACGGCTGAAGGATGTGCGCCGGATATATGATGATACGATGATGACGAAGGCAGGGATCTAGCGCCAGTTGATTCGTTCGACTTTCGGATCCTCAAAAATTAGTTGCATACGTGCATGATTGCCGAGTGATTGCCGTCGGGTACTGTTTGATTATTGATGTTATCGGTTGATTGTATCATGATCATCATCTGAGTCATCACGTTTCGTCCAAGCAACGGCCCGAGCAGCCCAAGCCCAGTAATACACGCGGAGCTGTCAAGCGGCTATTCGGCACCAATTGGCATTGTTGATCGGTGTGATCCATTGCCGCCTAATGGGATTCCAACGGAAATTGGTGGACTCCAGTGGATGTTGAAGCATAAGCCACTGGTTTACAATGGCTTTCATTGATATTTTTGGGTTAGCAGCCCCAGTGGGAACCACTGGTTTCCACTGATTTCGCTGAAATTGTATACACTTTGAAGCAAAGTGTCGTGCCTTGATCCCAGTGGAAACCACTGGATAACATTCAAATTGGCTTCCACTGGCTCATGGGACTCGGAAGCATCACTCTCCGCCTCTTGGCTTCGGACACCGAGGCTCAAGCTGACACACCCTCCCAATTTCCCTATAACACGGCTTGAGCGGCCCGCACTTGGCCCGCATGCCCTTCAAGCTTCAAGATTGATTGGTAGCCTGCAAAAGCCAGTGAGCTTCAACGGCACACGACGAAAGCCAGTGGATATCAGTGCGCCCAAAATATAACGGCAACCCCGGCAACCTGCGGCAACCAGTGGCTTCCGTCGTCGATCACTGTGCAACAGTCACATCAACGTCACCCGGTGATCATCACTGGCCGCCAACAGCCACTGGTGTCCATTGGTGGCCGCCAGTGACTTTGCTAGTGATGGGTGTATTACTCCCCAAGCCCGGTGACTTGGATAACTTGGACCCGAACCCCCCACCTGGTAATCGCGAGGTCCCGCTAAGCAACTCTCTTAACGCCAACACGCGTTTTCGGCCATGAAACCTCGAGGTTGCCAGCGTTCCGACTCTGACAGCACGGACAATAGATGACAGTCTGGCCGAGTGACTTGCGGGTAACAAAAGAACAATGGTAGACTCACCGCACCCGTCTCTTACCATTTAAGAGACATGACCTAAGGTAGTACACTCTTTTCTGCCTTTTCTCTTTCTAACTCTGTCGATGGTACTTCATGATCATGAACTACCCGAGGCCGGTCTCCCGCTCAGCAACCCCCTGCTCGACGTCGAGCACGGTTATGACGAAGAAGCCGCTATTCTAGTCGAGATGGGCGCGCTCCGCGCACGCACTGCCGCGCACTGCGACAACATGGCGCGGCAGCACGTATCCCCTACCAGACACCGCTTTTCTAGGCGATGTCGTGAAGCACTTGCCTTCGTCCCCGATGCAGGTCGCCACTGCCCGGTGCGCCTTTGAATCCAATTATCTTTATTACACTTGTCTTGACGCGATATCTTTCTTTGTTACACAGCTCTGTGATAGGTGCCAATTTGCAACGGAGTGCCAATGCCAGCACTGGCAGGGTCATGATCACTTTGCCATCAGGTCCTGCTACTACTTCGTCTCGCGTGCCACTCCTTTCCCTGGATCCGTGCAGACATCACTGGCCCCGCGACACCGGCTCTCGCTTCGCGCGGCCTGAAACGCACGCGAGCCCGACGACGACGACGACGGAGCGGGAGGCACCCTTTCCAGCACCCGCTCGATCGGCAGCGTGTCAGTATCAGCGAAAAACCTGGGAGCACGACGCCCGCGAGCATATTTCCACCGCCCATGACGCCCCCGCCCATGACGCCACCTCCTATGACGCCTCCACTTGAGACGCCAGGAACTATGTCTAACGCTATGCCACTGGTCTCGGCCCATGCCCAGTGACGGTCAACCGTCCCGGCGCGGATCCAAATTCCTCTTTACCGTACCTCTTTTTGTCTCCCTTCCCGGACAACTACGGGATCCACTGCAAATATACACCGCGTCCTCCCCAGATTCCCTGCCTCGCTCTAGGGTCTCAGTCTCTATGGATGTATTGCAGGCAGCGCGCCGGCGGCACGGCAGCAGCAACGCTATGGCCCGCCTGCGACCCTCTCTCCTACGCCTTCCCCGCAAAGGTCCGCTGCTGCTCCTGCTTCTGTTGTACCCGCTGCAGCTCCCGCCGTCCGTTCGACCACCATCCTGCCGCACCCGCACCCCGGCACCGGCACGGGCAGAGCTAGACGCTGGTATGGTGAATCTCGCCAGCGTCTTCCCCGCGCGGCAGTCGACGCACCGGCACTCGCGCACCCCCCGGCACCAAGGTCGACATAGTCCATCTGTGTCCTCACTGCGATCGAAGGGACGATGTTTTTGTGTGGTGTGAGGCGGCGCCCAGAGAATGGAAGGGGGTAGAAAAGACGGGAAGGGTGTCAAAGGTTCGGTGACGGCGAAACATGATTGGATGCGATGTAATAATTTGGTGCACAAGTACCGAGTGTATTGATCAGTGAGTATATGAGTAGGTGGATATGTATAGGCAGTAGTTTTACGGTCCTTGTAACGACCAACGGCCAATAAAAAGTTTCCGCCTTCTCCACCGCATTCTCCACCGACGAGGCTAGATGTGAACCGGCACTGAGTGTCCATTGTATACACGTTCACCGGTGACGAAGATATTGCGCACCCGGGCTGGTCAGCGCCTTGGGCTTTGAATTGTGGAACAAATTGAGGCCGGGATTGAAGAGATGGAGTGCGGACCGGTACCTCTCGCCTCTCGCGATCATGATCAAGGTCCAAGAGTAATCTTTGAGCTGCGTTTCATTCAATTTTTGGGTAGACATGATACATGCCATGAATATCCGATAAGAATACAAGCTTTACATGCTTGAATACCTCGCCATAGACCACCAGCTCTGCCTTG
>QVIE01000912.1:0-21008 GCA_013387415.1 Panellus pusillus | reverse complement strand
GGCTGTGGAGCGGGAAGGTGCGAACATGCTTTATTGCGTTCGTAATGACATTCCATGCTAACAATTTTAGGCCGCGGTCATCGTACCCGCGGTGCACAAATGGCCAGATACATTCAAGCCGAGCAGGAGGATGAGGATGGGAATTTTATTCCAGCCAAATCCCGCCGCTCTCGCGCAGCGCCTGCCCCCCGAAAATCCATCTCCTCAAAGAATTCGTTCGATGTTTTGGACGTAGAGGATAGCGACGATGACAGCTTCCATGGCACGCCGTCGCAAGTCGAATCATCCGGGTCGGACACTGACATAAACGATGTGTCAATGGAAGAGGTACGTCGCGCCATTTTTCGCAATCAGCTCCGCTCTAACCGCATACTCGGGGTAGATCGCTGCGATACTCCCTTCCAAAACCATGCCGGAGCGTGGTTCTCGCAAGCATGGCAAGCCCCGTACCCGCAAAAACAGCAAGCCTTCGGAGAAATCCAAGGGTAAGCGCCGACAGAGGTCTTCGTCACCCGTTCCGAGAGTTCGGATGCTCCCGCCTCAAAGCGACCTCGTACTGAGGGAAGTATCGGCGATCGCTCGGTGCGTGTTTACTACCATCTGTTTCCATCATTCTTAGTTCTGACTGTGTCACAAGACGGCCGAGAGAACGCGCAACCCTATCTATCTGTTCTACGCCCTTTCGGATCTGAACCGAGATGGTGTCGCCGGCGATGACGGCGACAAGCACTACAAGTGCCTCCATGGATCGGGGAGAATCATCACCGTCAAACGGTCACAGAAGTATAGTGTTAATGGTATGTCTCACTTACATGCGCCCTTTACTACTATGATTCATTTCCATAGGGCTTGTCGGGCACCTTCAACGTCACGTTCCGCCCATGTACCGACTCTACAACATCTTGAAAGGAAATTCGGGGCCTCCTACTGCCGAGGAGATCGACATTGCATCCGGCAAGAAGAAACTCGATTCCACGGCAGCAACGACATATCTCGGTAAATTGGAGGCGGCATCGAACAGCATCCTGGCTGCTTTCCGGAAGCAGACTGCCGACAGTGTATGTTCCATCGCTTGAGTTCGTTTTTATTACTCAGTTCCTTAATTTTAGGCACCATTCGAGCGGGAGACATTTAACAGGCTTCTTACCGAGTGGATGGTGGCAGATGACCAGCCCTTCGATGTTGTCGAAGGGAAGGAGTTCCGGCGTCTTCTCCAATACACTCACCATCCCACGACCAGTCTGTCGTCTGATCGGCTCGATATTCCGTCGCGGAAGGTGATGAAAAGGCGAATCATGAAGCTCGGTGAGGACACTGTTCAGGGCATACGGAAATTCTTTGCGGTGCTTATTCAGTGTGCCGATTAAATACTTTCCTGATTGTGAACAGGACTTAGAATGCAAAGTTGTTTTATCATTGGATGCATGGACATCCAGCAACGGATACGCGTTCCTTGCGATCATTTCACATTACATCACTAACGATGGGAAGCTCGGTGCGTGATACCTGGTATTTTGTTCTTTGCTGACCGCATGCAGAGGAAATGCTCATTGATTTCCGTGAGATACTGGGTGAGCACTCCGGCGAAAATCTCGCCGAGACGGTATGGGAAACAACCAAATTGTACGGATTGGATTTGAATGGTGGTCGTGTGAGTGTCTTTCTCGGGATTTCTTTCATGTCTGATGCAATTTCCAGCTGCTCGCCGTAATGATGGACAATGCCACCAACAACGATACGTTGATGGATGGCCTCGAGTCCAGATTCCGTGCCATTGGCGTCACCTCGTTTGATGCCAGAAAGGCTCGCCTTCGGTGCTTACCCCATACTACACATCTCGCTGTTCTAAAGGTTCGTCGAGCTTTTGTTTCTTATACATATTCTGACTTCGTGAAGCTTCTTGAGGCCATCGGCGCCGTCGAGAAACCAAAGAAGGGCGAATCGGATACTTACCAAGACAGTGTCACTGCACGCGTTGATCGCGAGTTCGACGACGATGAACTTCCGAATGACGGTGAAGATGACGACGACGACGTGGAGTCTGATGAGCTGAGTGCTCGTGATTTCAAGGGCGTGCAGAAGGTATGTCTTTTACTCTATGTACCATCTCCGAATCTATCTGAATTGGTACTGTCCAGCTACGCCGGATTGTCAAAGCCGTGCGTTCCAGCCCTCAACGGCGTAAACTCTGGTTTGAAGAAGTTTCTTCGTTGCATCTAAAACCATTGATGCTTATCCTGGATGTTCGCACACGGTGGTCCTCGTGCCACCAAATGCTACGTGAGTTTTCTACTATCGTTTTCGATTTTCGATTGCTAATATGCTCAGGTCGGTGTTTGGATTACCGTTCCGCCATCGAGTCCTTTGTTTATCACAACAAGGAGCTTCGCCACTTGGACTTGACTGACACCGAATGGAACGCAGTGGAGCTCGTCACAAACTGGCTCAAGATCTTCCGTGTCGCGACCACGGAGATGTCCAGGACTAAGCAGTCGATGCTCTCCACGACACATGCCATCTTTCGCGGCTTGCAGGATCACCTTCGGAGCATTCTTGCGGATCTCCCAGAGTCGACACCGTCACGTTTGAAGCGTGGGCTTCTCGAGGCCTTCCGGAAGCTCAGCGACTATTACTACAAGTCGGATGAGTCGCCGTATTACACCTGGGCTGCTTGTAGGTGTCCTGACATATCATTTCAAGTTATTGAACTGTGCTGATTCAATATGGTTATGTTCTAGTGCTCGATCCACGCATTTCTTACGAAGGCTTGAAGCGCGACTTCAACGACGACGACGAGCTTCTCGAAGACCTTCAAGCGTCCGTGGGATGTTTGCGTGACCATTTGGACATGCACTATCCGAGCCGTGCTCCGGCTCCCACTGTCACTGTCCCGGTCCAACCAGCGGCATCATCTTCGTTGCATCGAACTTCTCCACAGAAGCCCAATTTTACTCAACGTTATCAGCAGGCACGTCGGCAGGTAACAGACGAGATTGACGAGTACTTCAGACTTCCTCAGGAAGACTTTGAAACTTGCGATCCTGTAGCGTGGTGGTTTTTGCGCCGTCATCAGTTTCCGCGACTCTACAGACTTGCACGGGATGTTCTTGCAATACCTGGTGGGTTTTTTTTGTACATCTATTCAATTTTCTTGAAATGTCTGCAAATAGGATCAGCCGTTGCTGTTGAGCGTATCTTCTCCAGCGGTCGTGATACTATCTCCCTCCGACGTGCCCGACTCGCCTCCGAGACTATCCGTACGTTGATGATTGTGAAACAGCATTTGAAACTGGCACGTATCGCAATCGGCGAGTTGACTGCCATGTAGTTTATGATGTTATTCGTACTCATTCACCATGGATATTTTGTTCTCTGTCTGCAATTGATTTATAGCTGCTAGGAGTGAATAGAGCTCAAGTCGAGGTAATGTTAGCTACAAGCCACTGTTTTGGACAAGCCGTCTAGCCGTAAACGGCCGTCTTTTTTACCGTCCCGTCCCGTCTCTCTCTCTCAGAAACAACTTAGCCGGCCGTATGTTTGGCGGCCCGTACCCGTATCGGCCCGAAGAATTGACGGCCGTACCCGTTTACGGGACGGCGGCCATCCCTACCGATGAATGCGCGCTCATGTCTTTCTCCCGCGCGAGTTTCCTCCGGGATCATAAGTACCTACTCAATACAACCGAGGTAGGAAGGGTCCGGCGTAGCTCAGTCGATGAAAGCCGGGACTTATGTATGTTCCAAACTTGAGATCGAGCCATCTAGCAGTTACCGGTCGGCGTGGCTCTTTGACCGTTTTAGGTGTGATCGTCAGTGACACGAATATCGCATCACTTGTCTCCGACATCCCATGCTCGCATGTCGCGGCCCTAGTCTCCCGCCGAGCCAGAGACTATCAAACTACCGAGGCAGAGGCCGGTCGACTAGCACACACCTGCTCCGTCGTTCCACATGTTTTCGTGTCCCCCGTACGTGTTATGTGTATACGCCGATGGCTAGCTGTTCCCCTGGATCGGCGTCCCCGGAAAACGTGGCATGATCCCCACTCATCTCGCCGTATGGCTGTTACGGTTTGGAAACAAGTGTTACGCGGCCGAGTTGCAACGGGCGTATATGCCTGCTTATTAAAAGGTCACTGAAGTACGTCTACAAAGTCTGATAGCCCATCCCCACTCCAGCCTCCTTCAGACCATGCGACTCCCTGGTTCCTGTCTGTTCGCCGGTTTAACTATCGCGACACTTGGTACACTCCCCCCCGATAGATGGTGGGATGTTGACCTTGTTCATTTACAGTTATTCCTTCTTTCTCTCGCGCGATCCGCGATGCACCCATTCCTTTCGACGGTCAATATTTAGAAGCAAATTCTTCCAACGAAGCGGTCGAATGGTGGTGGGGTCAGGCTATTGCCGAGCCCGTGGGCCAGAACCCCCCCGCAGCTTTTCAGTATCTATTCTATCAAGGTAGGAGGTTATTCCTATGCTCTGTCTTTGACTGAACTTGCTCAAGGCTATCCATTTGCCGTCGGCCCACGCGATCCAGCTCTCCCCGAATTTTACATCGTCGTCAACGGTTTTTTCCCCAATGGCACGCAGTTTGCTGCCACCATCCCCGCAACCTCTGGCACCGTCACAACAGTGGGCCAAGAAGTGACTGGTACTTGGGGTGGCGCGGGGAGTTTTCAAGGCTCTGCGAACCTATCAACCTTTACCGTGACCCTCGATGCCCCAGACTACGGTTTCCAGGGAACAGTCAAGCTGACCTCAAATGCCGCGCATCATTTTGGTTGCAACAGCACTACCAACCCTTATTTTACATCCATAGTTGCCGCCGATGCCACGCTCTCTGAATCTGAGAGCATCCTCTTCACGCAACTAGGCTGGGCGATTGCCATCCCTGGTAAGCTCGACATGTAAGCTAAGCCACTGAAAATCGTTAACACTGAGAAGGCGCCGCCTCCGAAGTTGATATGACGATCAACGGGACCCGCCTGCAGTTCACTGGCCAAGGTTACCATGACGCCAACTGGTCCCCCGTCCCGCTGAACGCCGCCGTCACGACCTGGTCCTTCGGCACTGCTTCTGTGGGGCCGTACGACCTCTCTTACATCTCCGTCACCCCCGCCAACTCAACGCGCGTTCTGACCACGGGTTACCTCGCCCGTGACGGAGTCGTTTTGCAGAACCAGTGCAGCCTCGCGGGCGCCAAGAGCGCCGACTTCAGCGTCGTGGCCCCATACGGCCTACAAGACGACGCGATCGCGGGCGTTGCGGTGCCAACGGGATATATCGTGCAGTATGTGCTCGCGAACGGGGAGCGGTTTGAGTTCAATCTCAGCTCCATTGCGGGGGCGCAGAATCCAGACCAGAATGTGTATCACCGTTGGGTGGGGCGAGCGACGGGAGGGAGGGTGGGGGACACACCAGCGACCGGGCTTACGGTGTTCGAGTGGTTGAATCCGGGCCTGACCACGTATTCGCCATAAACCTTCGCAAATGTGATGAATGGGTGTATACACCAAGACCTAACTTGCAGTTGAAAATCCTCGCTGGCCCTCGCTGGCCACTCTGTTTGATATCAAGATATAAAACTGCACCTTGCGTGCAGCTGCAAAAAATGCATCTTTGACGGAAAACAGTTGGTAGTCCGTACGTACGTATGTTATGTAGGTCATTCAATGGATGATGGTATATGTGGAACGGAATGTGCGTGCGCGTACAGGAGAGGAGTGGAACGGGATGGAAAGACGTAGGTACGTGAAGTGCGTGGTGGTTCGTGTAGATCGAATTGGGCTTGGGCGTGGATGAGAATTATGTATGGCGGCATGATGGGAAGAAGGGGCCAGACGTGGGTGGGGGTGGCTATCGTAATCGGACGGACGGACCCAGAACAAAAAGCAACAACGACAGCGACAGCGGTGCGACAGACTAGGCTTCTAGACACAATGACCGAACAAGGGGCGGACGAGGGGTTAAGGTACGTATCCGCGAAGTACGGATGTACGAGCGCGCGCTTCGCTAAAAGGCGATAAGATGTCAGTCCAATCAATAAGCCAGAAGATTGAGCACTCGTAACGCACCGGAGATACGTTTGGACGCGTCGTACATCAGCGTGGCCTAGGAGATATATGTACATGGGTTGGTGACGAGGATAGGATGGAGATAACGGATTCAAAGACGCGCCTTGAGTATATCAAGCCATCCTCATCCAACGATGGCACGACGCGTGCCAGCGCCTGCTCGGCCCACTGTGGGAACGTGGGTTTATAGTCCGGCAGACCTTGCACACCCGGCCAACATTCCTCGTTCGGCGTCCCCAGGATCCTGTTACATTCCAGACCCGTCAATTGATAAGATGATCCAGAGACCAAGAATGAAGGCATACCTGAAGATTTTGAAAATCTGGTCAATCTCCGAGTCTCCAGGGAAGAGGGGAGTCCCCTGCATAGCCATCTCCGCAAAAATGCATCCAACACTCCACATGTCAATCCCCGTGCTGTAGTGCCGTGCGCCGAGAAGCACTTCAGGGGCGCGATACCACAGGGTGACCACCTAGATGTAGATAAATTCGTATCGGAGACAATAGCGGAGAGCAGGACGCGTACCTCGTGCGTCAACGTGCGCATTGGGATACCAAAAGCTCTCGCTAGCCCAAAATCCGCCAGCTTAAGGATCTCCCCGTCCCACGGGGATCTTGCGTGATGAGCAGGTTCTGCGGCTTCAGATCGCGGTGCAGAATCCGATGAGCGTGGCAGAACCGCAGGCCAGAGGTGAGCTGGTGGGTGAACTTCTACGATAGAACAAATGAAATGGGTTAGCACGACATGAAAATTGCTTCATTGCGGAAAAGGAAATGCGCGCCGGGGCGGGGTCACGTGGTGACGTCAATAACAAGGCACGGTAAATGACGTGATGAACGCCCGACGGCGCGACAATGGCGCCGGCGCCGGGCCGACGCAAAGCGTTGCTCCATGTAACAGCCACCCATCATCGCCCGAAGAAAAGAAAATCTTTCCGGAGACGGGTCCCCACAGGCCCGGGTAAAGGATCCATGAAAAAACGTGGTAAACGCGTTTTTTTCCCGTGGCGCAATAGAGACAGCGAGAAGGGAGGCGTCGAAGGCAGCAATTCTCGGAGGGTCTGACGAAGTAGTGCGATAATGACGAACACAAGAAATTTCAAGACAGAATGGAAGCCAGACTGAGATACCTTGACGACATGCGGGAGATGGGCGTGTGGTCGCGATTGCCGTTCTCCATGTATCGCTTGAGGTCGACGTCGAGATACTCGAAGACAAGATACAGCTTCTGGTCTGCATGCACAATGTCGAGCAGCCTAATCCAAGTCGAGGTGATGTGGGGCAAAAAAGAAGCGAGAAAGATGAGTGTGTGTGGGACATGGCGTAAAAGACCGACATCGACGCACCGTACGATGTGCTCGTCGTTAAGCTCCCGGAGAAGGCTGATCTCACGAATGGCCGTGCTAGGGACCCCCTCGTCCTCCGCCTCTAGCCGGATCTTCTTGAGAGCGACGATGGTGTTGGTTGAGGCATCACGAGCCTTGTAGACCACCCCGTATGTTCCTATCGGCCGCCACCATCTAGGCCAGGCAGCACGGGAGAGGGAATGGAACACTCGCCTTCGCCTATCAGCCGGTAAGCGCTAGAGAAGCAAAGAAAGAATGGGAAAGAGAATATGCACCAATTTTTTCAATCTTCGAGTAGCTGCGAGGGCGCGAGGACTTTCAGGCAGAGTAAGGAACTTGAACGCAGTTACCCACCGTTCCATGCTAGCGGGCGTCGATGCAAACGTGGTCAGCTTCGCTCGTCGACTGCGAGAAAGGGTGGAGAGGTGGGCGTGAATGGGTGTTATGTATTTCGGCTGCTGATTAGATTAGGTAATAATCGATGTTATTCCAGGTAGTCGGTTGCCAGTTCCTGGATGCAGCGGCAAGTGGGGACAGTCCGGACAAGTCAACGCCGCCGGCGCTGTGGATCCTTTTTAATTCTCTCTCCTTCTAATTCATGCACAGCCATGAGCCCAGGGGTCGTTGTCGACGTCCATCCATCACGGTGAAGAAATATATAGCTGGGAATAGGTCTCACTTAATCTTAATCTCTTGTCTTATAGGCGAGTAAAGACGACAAAAAATCGAGCGAACTTGGAATCAATCAGCGCATGACACGGACAGAATTAATGCGGCGGCTGCCGCGCATAAGAGTCAAGGATCCCCTTTGGACGCGCATCTATCACGAGGGATGACGAAAATACACCGGCGTCCACTTGGCATTGTGCCAGCGCGGAGCCGGGCGAACAACTAAGTTCTCGGTCTTTGGAAGCGGAGATTGTAGCCACACAACAGCAAGGCTCCCGTAAATTCCACTTCAAACTCTCTGGTTCCCGAATCGCTGCATCCAATGGTTGGTAACGCCAATTCGGTTAAACGCATTATCCGACGCTATAATCCTACAAATTGATGTCATGCTTGAACATCCGGAACTCAACCCGAGTCCCCGACATCTGCATAGCGACACCCGGATGCCGACTTATCTCTCATTTATCCATCTTCTTCTTCCTCGTTCAATTCTCTACCTGCATGAACCAACTTGCTCAACCAGATATACATAAATACAGACCGCCATTCTTTCACAGCGAAGTAGCTGACCACTAGTTAACCATTTAACCAACCTCGTATCATGCAACGGTCCGATTCCACGCGGGAACTGCCCGATAAGTATCATTTTTATCACAACCGTGTTCATTCCTCAGGCGTTTTGTTCGTTGCGGCGGTCGCGTGGGTTTACTTACGTTGAGCGCTGCGTATGTATAGATGTGCGCGCTCGTGCGTACCAATTTACTGCATCCTGCTGACATTAATCAGATACCCTCAACAACGGATGGTGCCCTCTGGCATGCCCTTGCACCCACTCTTATTGAAGATGATATTTTTATGTTCAACATGCGAGGTACTAGAACCGAGAGACTAAGTAGTTGTTATGGAGGGTGTGTGTGTTTTAATTCAATATCTTCCAAACTGGTTCCGAGTCTCAAAAAACGGATCTGGCAGATCAACAAATAAAACGGGTTACACTTACGGGGCGAACAGTCCACTATGACTGGCACCCAAATGGATCCGCGGATAGAGGAGAAAGAACTATTGAATTTCCAGGTCTGGGATATGAACTTTCAACTGAATGCACTGCAACACCGCGGCTAAAGCAAGAATTAGATAAACCATTCTAGAAGGCTGATGAACGACCCGAGGGATGACTGCGGTAACTGGGGAGACTGAAAAAAATGAATGATGCCGAAATGGAGGGATGGTCGAGCGAAGGTGAGTAAATGTTATGCTTCTGATTTTTAGCTATGATTGAATAATTGACTATATGACAGGGAGTCGACTTCAGTGGTTCCGTGCCGAGGCCAAGATGCAAAGATGGTAGAAGCAGGGGGAACAAAACTTGCTAAATTGCTTCAACCGCATGATTGAACTGCTCTGTTTAACTGTTTTTCATTGGTCATCTCAGTTTGCTTGCAATTGCCCTGACATGATTGAGGACAAAACAGCTGTTTAACCACCAGGTCATTGCGTCAGTGCACTCGGACTCACTGTGCCTGCTGTTCAACAGATCAGCGTTTGAATGCCGATTTACATTGAGACGCTTGGTTGTTAAATGACTCTAAGAGTCCGACTCGACAGGCTTACATCGTCTGTTGGGAGCGAGGGGGACCGAACCATAGCCTTCCTGTTGCGGCGCGGGATGCAATACCAGCGCTTGTTCGAGCGAGATGCACGAACCCTCCCTACTACATATTAACATCAGTGTCTATAGTGACTATTGCAGAATAAAATTAAAGTGTCTGTCTCTGCCATTCACGAGCGAGAACTTGAAGAAAAGTAAGCACCAAGGAAACAATCACTCCAGCCTCACCACCGCGACCATCATGTTCCCGAAATCCCCAAAGCTCATGGACTCGACGGATGATGTTAAGACAGACTGGCCGTTTTACCGATGCAATCCACACGTCTGTCGCTGCAGCGTAGAGCGAGTGATCAATGTACTCGTGCGATCATTGACAGCTCGAGTGTTCAAGGTCCAGCCCCAGACGAGCCCATCACCATCATACGACTTCCATGCGTATGGATGGGAAAGGGTCTCGCGCACAAATTGAGCTCCCATTGGTACGGGCGCTATCGCCCTGTCTTCCGGACCCACTCTGCCGTCCGCTGCATGATCTCCGGCTGATCGCTGCCTTTCCTGCTAGCCCCACCGCTTTTCGCGAGCGGAGGGAGAGGCGGCGGCATCCATTCTGCACGTGGGGCGCGTCTCCGGGGCGATGGTGAATGGCTGTTGAATGCAAACTGGTTGGGAATGTACAGCTGCAGCCCCTCAATGTCGGTCGCGCGCCGGACACGGATTATCGCCTTGTGGTCCGGGTCCTCCGCTGTCGTGGGCCGTGAGGGTGCGATGGCGAGGCTGTTCCATTCTGCGCGTGCGTTGAGGCTGGTTACATGATCGTCAAAGAAGTACGTGTACATGAATGATGAAGAGATGCTTACGCTGAAATCAGGCAGATGGAGTACATTTTGGAGAGCGAGAAATCCCAGACGAAATTTCTAGATGCGCAGCATGCTCATCAGCTTGTGTGCATCGCGGGTGTGAACATGACCAACATACATAGTCGTGTTCTGAAGCTCTCACTCAGAAATGAAAGTTGTCTTGTGTGTTTACGATACTCACTGGCACGATCAAGAAGGTGGCAACGTCGGCGATGGCGGCGACAGACGTGATGGCGCCCGTCTGGACGGTGAAAAAGATGATCTTGTCTGCGACAGAGTCTGTCTGGGTCTGAAAGCCTGTCTTGCTCTTCCACTGTGAAAGAACCGATGCAGATCTAACACTGCCAAACAGATGAACGACCAAACTTACCAGGAAATTGACCAGAAATGTGGTGATAAATAGATCGGCAAATGCAGTCGAGGTCAGCCAGAAGGTCATCGCGGTATCAACGCCAGCGGACTTGAGACCAAATTCACTTTGATGGCTTTGCGACATTAAGATGGTCGAGGCCATGCCGCCAGCTGCGATAAACAATCGATTGAGTTACGTGGTACTTCCAAAACAGAATGCAAGTCGCTCACCTAGGGACGTGAAAGCCAGAAGTGCCACCAGCGTTGACGGCCACCTAGACTTTGTTACCAGCCGTACCCGCCACGCCATGAAGAGTTGGGTCGGGGTCGATATGAGCGTCTGTAGGTCTTTTTAGCGCTAATCACCAACTGCGCGGATCAGCGCTCACCGTCACGATGGGATCTGCACCCAAAATTAGCGATACGAAGATCCGGTTGGCATTCGAGAGACACGCACCTGCGGCCTGGACTATCGATATTCGGATGCACCTTAGCTGCATAGTTCTACACGTATCACCGGACACTCACGCGCAGGAGCTTGGACGTTGTGCGTCCCTAGATACTGTGCTCAGAATGGTGCTGACAGCGAGAAAAAGCGTACGTACCATGCTGTGCGATTAGTGGCTCGTAAATGAGGCCAATGTCGCAGACAGTGTTAACAACCTCCATTAACATCAAGTAGTATATCTCCTTTGCATGAGCATCACTTCCCGTATGGTGCAGTCGCGCGTACCATGTATCGTATCCAAATATCTCTGAGAGTGAGGTCAGGAAAGTGCCCGGATCCAGAGGTAAAACGCACGTTTTGTAGAGGCGAAAGTACGAGTGAACCTGTAATGAAAGACTATGGGTAGAGCACATATGGAGCGAGGACAGTCTCACCTGCACCAGAAAGACGCCAAAGAGCATAACATTGAGTAAAACGCCGAAGAGAAGAGGTGCAAAACTGCGGACGACTGAGACTCAGTGACAACAAAACGGCCGCCTGAAAAGACATACATGAGCTGGAAGTCATGAGTATGCGAACCCATGGTATTGTTGAGCCTCGTCAGCTCGCCATACTCGGCGGCCATAGAAGTTACTTAGTTGTAAGAGCCAGAAGCCAAACGTGTGACGGAGATCCATGATCAATGATCATCGCCGCGCGGTCGAGTCGTCGACGTCGTCAATCACTTGAAGGCGGTGTCAATCATACGCCATTCATTGGCATCGGATCCACCGTTGATGTATGTAGCCACGAAAGTAGACCCAAGTACTTACACAGGCTATAGGAGAATCGGCAGTGGAGGTGGCGAGGTTTCATGTGAATCTTGTCCGGGAAAGGGAGCAGAAATCCGGATCGTGGCTGTTACGGGCAGGAGGAACAGGACAGTACTGGTAACAGGACTCGACTGAGGTAGACTGGCACCTGTCGACGGATTCTAAACACCTGTCCTTTCGGAAAGTCACGTGAATCCTGGCACCTGCACGATGGACCAGGACCTGGTGGCAATGTCGTTGGAATCACTGATTTTCGATGGCATCACTTGAGTGGTCATTTTTTTTCTTTGTCTTCGATTTCTATCCCTCATTGACAACGGGACGAC
This sequence comes from Panellus pusillus, assembly GCA_013387415.1. Lineage (NCBI taxonomy): Eukaryota > Fungi > Basidiomycota > Agaricomycetes > Agaricales > Mycenaceae > Panellus > Panellus pusillus. The sequence continues at coordinate 8,515 of QVIE01000912.1, read as the reverse complement.
TTGGTCCTTCGATCCTTGAAGACTCGATGAACCTCGTACGACTGTGTTTTTCATTTCGGCCTCTGACGACGATCTCAGCCCATGATGCACTGTGACCTTGTCGCTCTTTACAGTATCTCTAGACAGCTCTAGACTTTGTCGAGACGGAATCCGCACGAGTAGGAATCCGCGAGAGGCAGCCGCACTTACACGGCGCCGGCGGCCTTATACTTACCATCTCTCCGGGTACTGCTTACATACCCACGACTCCTCCCACTGGCACTTATCCCCCAAATACGGGTCGACACCGACTCCTGGAGCTGCGGCCTGGCGTTCCCACATCGGGGTCTGGCATTGCGGATTACTTTTCAGACTCCTCCGCGTGTATGTAGTATGTAATAGCTTCTCAGCCTCTCAACTGTCCGCTAGGTGGACAGTCTATCACAGGTGACGTCCTCCAATCAGAATGGGAGCGTTCCTCAACAAAAGTCAGCGTCGTTGAGCTCAGATACTGTCAGCTATCCCTTGCCGCGGAGATTGTCTTCGGTTCACACTCCCAATCCCGCTGGCTGCCTCTCGTGTCATTGACGATGGAAGTCGGCTCCCTTTGTCAGCGCAATCCAAACTGCTTTCTTTCTGGCTTTCACTTGGATGTATCGGGCGTCGAATGCCGCGAGAATTCTTCCAATAGCGGACATCGATTCTGGGCCTGGGACTCTCGAATCTGAGGTGAGACGGCCACCTTCATAATTCCATTCCATTTTCGCAGGACCTCGCAGGCATTTGCGGGACCGGTATATCCTTTCGCGTGCCGAAACCTCCATACACCCAGCTTTCGCTCGGAAAAAACGTAAGACCGGGCCCCCGTTCGGCGTTAGAAACCATCTCGACCATTCTGCGTCGAATCCGATTTTGCATGGTTCGACTATGCGCAGCGCTCCGCCTCGGACACAAGCCAGCTCAAATTTGTGCGCTTCAATCCCAAGTTTTTGGAACTGAGGACAGTCGAGGTTAAGCCTCTCGCCGGATGGAGTTCCCTCCTTCGATCCAGACACGCAACGTTACTGTGCGGCATTCGGCCCGCTTTTGTCCTTGTTCTTCCCCGGCCGGTCGCTTGGACGGATGGCCGTCTTCCTCAGATCAGCTTCGCGGCCCGGCAGACCGTCAATGGTTGTAGGTTTTTGTGTGTCACCACTGGCATCGACATCGCAGGACGTAGTCAGCGTCACGGTATCTGATTCATCTGGTCAGGACAGCGAAATATCTTCTCCGACTTATTGTCAAAAGGCTAGCTGGAGTGCGGTCATCCGCCGAAAGTCTATATTTACCTGGGCTATTCATATCTTTGGATAGCTATTTTCATGTGGGATTTTCGATTGCCGCGACAGGCACAGCGGCTTACCGACCAGATCTCAGCCTCGTGGGATCCGGGTTTTCCAATTCACGCATCGGACAGTAAGTGGGCCCATTCGTAGGCATATCTTGCCTGAAGTGATTTTCAGTTGTATAGGAACGTCGTACTGCTGAGACTGGACTTCTATCGACTGCGACAGAGCGTCCTCCGAAAATGCAACGAAGCCTGCCTCTCTGCGCATGAAGATATAGCAACGCTACGAGGCATAAGCGGGCGTTTCCCGCGCGTTGCTCCACAAGGGAGTTCCCGAACTCTGGTGCGTTGTTGTTCTTTCTTGATCATAATTATACGGTACGGGAAACCACATCGCACAGTTGCCGAGTTTTACCCTGTGTGTCGGTTCAATAACCGATTCCTGAACACTGGGTTTGGTCCTCCGGAGAGACACGATGGTTCAACCGATGAGTACTCGCTGGTACGACGCTCATGATGCTTTCCCAGCTGCGAGTCAAAATTTCGCATACGGTGCCGCACAAGTGTATAAAATGAGGGGGTTGCCTCACCTCATTCTTCAGGCTTCACCTCCACCGGTCAACTGCCTGCTTTCTCCTCACTCCCGGCACCGATCGCTATGTTGTCCAAGACATTTGCTCTGCTCGCAACTGCGTCGACCGTCTTCGGCGGTGCGGTGTTCCTTTCGATGAAGTATGTTGTACTGACAAGCGTTTTACAGCCACGGTCAACCGTCGTGTAACCTGCGCTACGGGACAGACGACGGCCAACGAGGCGTGCTGCGCTCTGTTCCCCGTGCTCGAGGACATCCAGGCCAACATGTTCGACGGCGACACCTGCTCTGACGCGGCTCATACCGCCCTGCGTGTGGCGTTCCACGACGCCATTGGCTTTTCGAATTCACAACCGAGCTTCGGGTATGGGACCATATTCCTCAGTGAACTGTAGCTGACGAGTGCAACAGTACTGGCGCAGACGGCTCGATCTTCCTCTTCGGAACTGAGGAACTCAGCTTCAGCGCCAACCTCGGCATCGCTGACGCCTTCAATCTCGAGGCACCGTTCATCAACAAGCACAACATCTCCGTCGGCGACTTGTTCGTCCTATGTTCGCATTAACAGATCATCCTTCCCTGACAATTTCCCAGCATCCAATTCGCTGCCACGATCAGCTTGACCAAGTGCCCCGGAATCCTGCAGCCACCGTTCATGTTCGGCCGCGTTGATGCGACGGCTGCCGCTCCGGACGGCACCGTTCCCCAGCCTTTCCGTATGTACTCGAACCTGAAACATCATGATGGTCATTCTGATATCCAGAACAGACAGCGTGGATCAAATTTTGTCCCGCATGGGCGACGCCGGATTGACCCCCGCCGATACCGTCGCGCTCCTCGCATCGTACGTAGCCCTCACATCCCAAAGTTGCACTCACAATTAATTGTCGCGCTAGGCACTCCATTGCCGGAGCTGACGATGTCGACCCGACGATCCAGGGCGTTCCTTTCGACTCAACCCCCTCGGTCTTTGACACCCAGTTCTTCGTCGAGACCCAGCTCCGTGGAACTCTCTTCCCCGGCACGGGCGGCAACCAAGGCGAGGTCGAGTCCCCCATCGCCGGCGAACTCCGCCTCCAATCTGACTCGGAGCTCGCCCGTGACTCCCAAACCGCATGCTTGTGGCAGGCCAACGTAAACAACCAGGCACACATGGCGCAGGCGTTCCAGGCCGCGTTCTTCAAGATGGGTCTCCTCGGCCAAAACGTTAACAACATGGTCGACTGTTCGGACGTGATTCCCGCGCCCCCACCCATCTCTGCCGCCGCCGCACAGGCGTTCTTCCCGCCCGGTCTGGGTCAGAACGACGTTGAGCAAGCGTGTGCAACCACTGCTTTCCCCAGTCTGCCGACTGCACCCGGCGGAGCAGAGACTGTTCCTGAGATGTACGTTGTTGCTCCCAATTGCTGTCCAAGTAACTTATGTATCGCCCAATTATAGTATCCAGGACCCTGCAACCGACGGCGCCTGCAACGACGACGGCAGCGGCTGTGTCTTGGCTGATTTCTGAGTGGGTAGTGGTCCGCTTGATGCGCTCTCACTTCCATGTATGTTATTGTGAGCTGGGCTTGTCGCGGCGACTATGCTACGGCTGGTTCATCCCTGTCCTTTGTATACTCTCCTTGGAATATATATCAGTAGATTTGCTCCCCAACACTATGTGGCCACTGGCTAGCATATGGGATGTATCAAGTCACAAGCATGCGCCACAACCTCGTCTTACGTGCAGCAAGATCATCCGGGCATACAGTCTCATCGGTTATCCAGGCCACGATCCACAGCGGCGATTCGTGATGAAACTCGACAGCCAAAACACAAAGCTACATAGGTGGGAATCACAGTTGAGTCGTTGGTCTGTGGCAAAAGAAAAAAGAAAAAAAACTGCAATGGTTTCCAGATTTTTCAAGCAGTTCGGATTCTAACTTTCAAGTCGATCTTGCGACATGAACGCACCTTGTAGCCTACCATGGCCAGCGTTCATAGATCCCTGCAAGTTCTCCTCAGTTCACGACAACTTCGATTCTCATCGATAAACTCTATCAGTCCTTTACTTTGTTGCAACGATGGTCTCCAGTGGCCTATCTAGAGCCTCCGCGGGCACAGCCCCCGACTGCCCGGGCCCGCCCTCCGCCAGCCTCTTCTTCTGCATCTCCCGAATCTCCGGCTTGACGTTGATATTCCAATGGTTCTGTGCAATAGCATCGAACAGCACCCGCGCCGGTTCGCCGTGCATGCTGCACTGCGGGTACGTCCTCGGAGACAGGGTCGCGGAAGGGAAGGGCCCGATGAGAGGGCTCCGCGCAAAGACGTCCGTGTAGATGGGCGCGGAGCCGGCGGGACGTAGCGCAAAGACGAGGGAGAAGCGGTAGAGGTCGTCCGCCGAGGAAGGCGGGCGGACGGAAACGCGGTGTTCGCCGGAGCCGAAAAGCCCACGCGTCAGGTACGACAGTGTGCGCCCCCCTAGGAGCGTCGCCGTCAGCCGCCCTCGCCCCAGCGGGGTGTCCTCAACGCTAATCCATTCTCTCGTCGTGGAATCCCGCACATCAAGCCCCGGAGAGTACCCAACCACGAGTGTGAGGATGCCCAGGTCCTTATGCGACTCTGCCACAATCGTTTTGCTCGCAGGCGTGTCCTGTGGTGGGCGATTATATCGGAAGAGACGGAGGAGGCTAGAGCACGAGAGGTCGCCGGCAGCCCGTGCGCGTCCGCGGACATCTCGTCGAATACGTCCTCATCGAGACCGAGGCTCTCCGCGATAGTGTGCACAATGTCGAGGAAGAGTTCGCCGGTGGCGTCCCACGCAGCTGTCGCTGCGTTTTGCAGTGTGCGTTCACTGCCCTCTGGTGAAGCTGATGATGTAGAGGCGTCGGGGATCCCGGAAAGACGGCGCAGCGTTATAAGTTGCTTCTCTCCCGGGATATCCGCGAAGCCCTCGTCTGACGCACTCTTGCCTGACGGCGCAGCATGCTTCAGCTTCACCAATGAATCGGATGGTAGATTGAAAAAGTTGGCGGATTCGGCAAACAGATCCGCATATAGGGACTCAAGATCTGGAGGGAGTGGGACAGAAAGCCATCCCTGAGTGGCGAGTGCGGTTAGATTATTGCGGATGAGTTTGGAGAGATCGTGCGCGCTCTGAGGATATAGGATTGGGGGAGGCCCGGGCGGTGGAGCGTACATTATGGAAGGTGGTTTACTTGGAGGGGCGTACTGATCATGAACACCGGCGTGAAAGACAGGGGGAGGACCAGGAGGGGGTGGGTACATGGTGGTCATGGTCAGTGATGCGGCACAGCAGCCGCACTGCCGACATGACACACTTTGGCACGGTCTCGACCCGGCCGAATTCCCACGGTTGCGATGTGCTTCAGCTTGAGCGCGGTCTTTTAATGCACATCCGATAGTTTGAACTGTTGGGACGATCTTCAGTTTCTTCTATGGAGCCACTCAGACTTTTGCTTGGTTGTATGTCTCTCGATATCCGGTCCTAGTTATTTAACATCGCCGACCACTTAGTGATTCGTTGGTGATCAAATCTACTGATATATATTCGAACGAGAGTATACAAAGGATAGGGATGAACAGCGCATAATTACATCAATGGAAGTGAGAGCGCCTCAAGCGGACCAATACCCACTCAGAAATCAGCCAAGACACAGCCGCTGCCGTCGTCGTTGCAAGCGCCGTCGGTCGCAGGGTCCTGGACACTATGATGGGGCGACACATAAGTTATTGGGACAGCACTAGGGAGCAACAACGTACATCTCAGGAACAGTCTCTGCTCCACCGGGTGCAGTCGGCAAACTGGGGAAAGCACTTGTTGCGCACGCCTGCTCAACGTCGTTCGAACCCAGACCGGGCGGGAAGAACGCCTGTGCGGCGGCGGCAGAGATGGGTGGGGGCGCGGGAATCACGTCCGAACAGTCGACCATGTTGTTAACGTTTTGGCCGAGGAGACCCATCTTGAAGAACGCGGCCTGGAACGCCTGCGCCATGTGTGCCTGGTTGTTCACGTTGGCCTGCCACAAGCATGCGGTTTGGGAGTCACGGGCGAGCTCCGAGTCAGATTGGAGGCGGAGTTCGCCGGCGATGGGGGACTCGACCTCGCCTTGGTTGCCGCCCGTGCCGGGGAAGAGAGTTCCACGGAGCTGGGTCTCGACGAAGAACTGGGTGTCAAAGACCGAGGGGGTTGAGTCGAAAGGAAGACCTGCAGCGTCGGGTCGATATCGTCAGCCCGGCAATGGAGTGCCTAAGGCGAAAATTGATTGTGAGTGCAACTTTGAAACGTGAGGGTTACGTACGATGCGAGGAGTGCGACGGTATCGCGGGGGTCAATCCGGCGTCGCCCATGCGGGACAAAATTTGATCCACGCTTTCTGCTCTGGATATCAGAATGACCACTATGATTCAGGTTCAAGTACATACGGAAAGGCTCGGGGACGGTGCCGTCCGGAGCGGGAGCCGTCGCGTCAACACGGCCGAACATGAATGGCGGCTGGAGGATTCCGGGGCACTTGGTCAAGCTGACCGTGGCGGCGAATTGGATGCTGAGGAGATTGTCAGCTAGGGATGATCTGTCGATGGATCAAACATAGGACGAACAAGTCGCCGACGGAGATGTTGTGCTTGTTGACGAATGATGCCTCGAGATTGAAAGCGTCAGCGATGCCGAGGTTGGCGCTGAAGGCGAGTTCCGTGGTTCCGAAGAGGAAGATCGAGCCGTCTGCGCCAGTACTATTGCACTCGTCAGCTACACTTCACTAAGGACTATGATCCCATACCCGAAGCTCGGGTCTGAATTCGAAAAGCCAATGGCGTCGTGGAACGCCACACGCAGGGCGGTATGAGCCGCGTCACTGCAGGTGTCGCCGTCAAACATGTTGGCCTGGATGTCCTCAAGCACAGGGAACAGGGCGCAGCACGCCTCATTGGCCGTCGTCTGTCCCGTAGCGCAGGTGACACGACGGTTGACCGTGGCTGTAAAACGCGTGTCAGTACAGCATACTTCATCAAAGGGGTACCGCACCGCCGAAGACGGTTGACGCAGTTGCGAGCAAAGCGAATGTCTTGGACAACATAGCGATCGGTGCCGGGAATGAGGAGAAAGTAGGCAGTTGACCAGAGAGGTGAGCCTGAAGAATGAGGTGAGGAAACCCCCCTTCATTTATACTTGTGCGGCAGCGTATGCGAAATTTCAGCTCGCAGCTGAGAAAGTATCATGAGCGTCGTTGCAGTGAGTACTCGTCGGTTGAGCCATCGTGTCTCCCGGAGACTAAACCCAGTCTACAGAGGTCGGTTACTGAACCGACAAAGTGGTTAAACCTCGGCAAACTGTGCGACGTCGTTTCCCGGTCCCGTAATAAAATTTATCATTGAGAAAGAAGAGCAACGCACCATAAGTCGGGGATGACACTCTCACGCGGAGCAACGCAAAAACGCTCGTCGGTGTCTTTGGCAGACTCGCAGACAGATAGACTTCGTTACTTTTTCAGCGGATGCCCTAGGGCGTTCCGATCAGTCAGAATTGAGTCTCAGAACGACAACGCTTCTATACATCTGGATTTTACTTCAAGCAATGCAGGCGTCACAGTGTACGAATGTGCCACTTACTGTACGATGCGTGAATAGGGACGCCGGGACCTCTCTCACGACTCCCGTGCGTTGTGGGGGTATGCTCGTCCAGCATGTCGCAGCTAGTGCTGCTGGGAGCTGGAGTTAGCAGGATCCCTTCTATTGGGTCGACTGCCTGTTCCCCGCAACCCCGAATTTATTGGATTGACGTAACGGACCTAAATTTAGAATTGTTGCAAATCCAAAATAAATCTTCGCTCCCAGTGGCAACTCCCGGTGCTCTCACAAATCGCTGAAATGTTCAGAACCTTGATTAAATACAAAATTAAGCTTGCATTTCACTCTGGCAACTCCTGGTTCTCTCAGAAATCGCTGGCATTGATCAGAAGCTTGATTAGAAACACGTGACTGGCAACAAAGTTGGTCGCGATATGTCGACGATGTTTGAGCTGCACCTGCCGTGAGGAGAGTCTGTTGTTTGTCGCGCCCCATGATTGACTCAGAATTTTTGCTTACGCAATTAATCACGTGCACACGTGTCTTTCCCTTTGACGCACGTCTTTTCACACCAGTATATGGACAACACCATATCATTCAGTCTTGTAGCGAGAATCTGACCTCTTCAAGGTTTGGATTTCTTTCACAGATTTCTGTTAAAACTACTGCATCCTAAGCATGAAGACCTCACCTGAAGCATATATAGATACAAAAAAGGCTACATACTTTGAAAGACACGTCAAAAACAGTGTCGAAGGAAAGACGTGTAAGCACGTGATTACTGCGTAAGCAAAAATTCTGAGTCTATCAAATGCCACGACAAACAAAAGACTAGCACCGCTGTGTACGCCCCTTCACATATAGCCCGAAGGAGTTGTCTACAGCGAGGATTTGAGGATCGCCCAGAGTTGTAAGCCCACTGCTTACGGAACGGACAAATAGTAGTAAACGGACACACTTTTATCTTTCTTTACCTACATTCTGTGCACAGACACAACTCTCTTAATCACACCTCGTTCTGTTTTTTCTGTCCGGCATTGCTGAGTGTT
>QVIE01000915.1:0-42655 GCA_013387415.1 Panellus pusillus | reverse complement strand
TATGGGGTGGAGGACAGTGGAGGAATGGCGAGCTCAAGCGCAGGTATGCAAGCGCCCCCCTTGCCCGTTGTAAATCCGCAATATGAGAAACAAATTCAAGGAGTGTTCCCCTTCCCGGTGGATGGGAGGAATTGAGTTACGACGGCAGTGAGGTGGATTTCAGACTATAGCGATTTCGGAGTACGAGTGGCATTCAACTATGGTGTACCTTCATTTCACGTCTGCAAAACTATTTGTTCAATATCCTCTTTGGAAGACAAGCCATTGCCCGCGAGTCCTGGGAGCTACAGACCATCGCCCACCCCACCGCCCGAACGGGAGCTGGCCCACTCAGCCTTCAACAACACGCCGCCCGAAGGCGTGTCAACAAGCTGTTGGAGGCTATACGCCTCAGAGGCCGCTCCCATCCCCGAGAAGTTTGGAGCGAGGTTGCCGGAGACCCTGTGTCCGAAAAACACCGCCGATTCCGGGACGCGGAGTTTATCATGGTGACCCCCGTCATGATGCCCACCTTGAACAATGTGCCCGGTGAGCACCGGTCTCGGTCGAACCAGCAGGGTGCGAAGACCGCATTCAAATGGGCTGCGGGCACCGCGATGTACGAACGCCCGACGACCGATGGATCCGCGCATCACCACGACGGTGCGGTGGAAGTCTTTGTTTGACAAATACCACGACCGTCGCGAGCGCCCCCGATGCAAGGCGCCCCCACGTGTTTTTCCCCGCTCATCCTCTCTTCTGGCCGGAAGGAATCACGCGCAGCCGTCCGTTGAACGCGTTCCTCCGACGCACCTTGAGGCCGATCGTAAGGAGGAGAAACCTGTTCAGCCGTGCCGCGCGTTGCCCGCAGTACCGTCGCATCGCATCCCACTGGAATCGAATGAGAAGAACGTGCCGGAAAGCACACGGCGGATTCGTCCACTTCCTGTCCCGACACGATCATCGTCATGAATACGTACGGTACTTTCCTGTTTTTGATCATTGTCCACAATTTGTACGCCGCCGCTGAGCGTTTTCTCTGCGTGAGATTCGCCATTTTCCCCGGCGGATTCCTTTCAAGGCCTGCAATCCCAGTATCAGGAACGTGCGTGGTGCTCTGCTCTGCGTATCGTGGCGGCACGCGAAGCAGAAAAGATACCATGGGCACTGGGTCCAGCATCGGAATACAAAGTTAACGTTCTGCGCCAAGTGGCTGCCCGCGATCCTGAGCAAATTACCAGCACCTCGAGATGGCAAAGGCAAAGAAAGGCGGGAGATGCCAGACAGACAGATCGTCCAGTCAAATCAAACCAGATGGTAGAGTCCTTGTAATATCTTGAGGCGGCGTGCGTCATGGCATTCAGTCTCACAGGATGCAGACTGCAGACTCAGTATGAGCAGTTGAGCGATATCGTTTCGAGGGGTCCAGCATCAGAGCCAGGACCAGAGGACGAGGAGCTAGACGAGATCTTGGCGGCGGTCACACCTTCGTGTTATGAGCCTCTCTCGGTGGTGGTCGGCAACGCTGCCAGAATTCGGTGATGGTAGATGTGGTATTACCGTATATGGAAATTCGCTCTCTTACGCCAATCCACTCTCCGTCTTTTGACCTCTGGGCCTTATACACCGTCGCCCGGGGCCATACAAACTATTAGGATTATGAATTAGGGTATATATGAGTTGGTGAAGGTGGTGATGAGAGAACGGGAAGAGCGGGCCAGTGATCCGATGCCTTGATATAGGGCAAAACACCGACAGCTTTCTTGCTCTCTACGCGTACTCTATGGCTTAACTTTTGGTGAATCAAACGTAGGTGGAGTGAGATAGAATCGAATGATTGTTGCCGATTTTGAGAAATGTCTTGAATTGCAAGTTGCAAGGTATTTAGGCTCAAATATGCTGCATATGATCGAACGGAAAGCTAAAATAAAATTTCGCAACAATCATTCTAGTTCTATGTGCCATGCCACCATTTTGTTCCACTGAGACTAGTCGTGAAAGTGGCAGGAGAAAGAACTACAGGGCGATACCACTCCTAGGCCCCGCGTCGGAGTTTGAAATTAGCGGTGCATTGCCGACCACCACTCTCGGTTGCCTCGTCGTCGTGCGGGACATAGCCCAGAATTAGCACCTGGAGAACTTTGTAAGCCTGTACGAAGCTTCTAGTTACTAGCATCCAGAGCATCAGACGCAGCATCGCATGACAGAGTGGTACATGCGCTTGCTCGCATCCAGAGATGATAGGAGATGATCAGGACTAGAGTCTACTAGAGGAAACTTGATTGCGGAGCGCCACGGGATGGATTATTCTCGGGCGCTGACGTCAGGCAAACAAGTGCTTGCAGCCCTTAGGCTTCTGCTCCCCACCACCATGTCCCGCGATGTCCAACCCGTACGTGCCCCGATGAGCGCGATACGCGTCCTTAACGACCCTGCTCAGACTCCTCTTCGAATGCGCGTGGGAGGTCGCGAATAAAGTCGGCGGAATCTACACCGTCATAAAAACCAAAGTCCCAGTCACCGTCTCTGAGTACGGCGACAGGTACTGTCTAATCGGCCCACTCTCCTACAAGACTGCCCCCATGGAGGTTGAAGCAGAGGAGCCCTCAGATCCCCATCTAGCTGCCACTCTCGACGCCATGCGCGCTCAAGGCGTCAAGGCCTTGTACGGTCGCTGGCTCATTGAAGGCGCGCCTCAGGTCCTCCTCTTTGATACTGGCTCTATGTACAGCCGCCTCGATGAGTGGAAGGGCGATCTTTGGAACCTTGCTGGTATCCCATCGCCCCCCAACGACCATGAGACGAACGAAACCATCGTCTTTGGCTACCTCGTCGCCTGGTTCCTCGGTGACTACGTTGCCCGCCAGCTAACCACCGCCGTCGTCGCCCACTTTCACGAGTGGCAGGCTGGCCTCGCCATACCGCTCTGCCGGAAACGTCATATTGACATAACCACTGTCTTCACAACTCATGCTACGCTTTTGGGCCGCTACCTCTGCGCCGGCAGCGTTGATTTCTACAACAACCTTCAGTACTTTGACGTCGACCACGAAGCCGGCAAGCGCGGTATCTACCACCGGTACTGCATCGAGCGCTCCGCGACCCACTGCGCCGACGTGTTCACTACCGTCTCTCATATCACTGCGTACGAGGCTGAGCATCTTCTCAAGCGCAAGCCGGACGGTGTCGTCCCGAACGGTCTCAATGTCGTCAAGTTCCAAGCCATTCACGAATTTCAGAATCGGCATGCCACATCTAAAGCAAAAATCGACGAGTTCGTGCGGGGCCATTTCTACGGTCACTATGACTTTGATCTGGATAATACGCTCTACGTGAGCCGACCAGCGCCTTTCTTTCGCACTGGAGTGCTCATCGTTTGCAGATGTTCACAGCCGGTCGGTACGAGTACCGCAACAAAGGCGTCGACATGTTCATCGAGGCCCTCGCACGACTCAACTACCAACTACAGAAGAGGTAGGATTTTTTTGAACTTTGTTCCCGGTCAATCTAAGTCTCCCCTGCAGCGGTTCCGCAGTCACTGTCGTTGCCTTCATTATCATGCCCGCCGCCACGCACAGCTATACCATTGAGGCGCTCAAGGGCCAAGCCGTTACGAAGCAACTGCGCGACACGGTCACAGAGATACAAAACCGAATCGGTGCGCGGCTATTCGAGAGCGCTGCAAGGTTTCATGGGTACGTATCATTTTTCTGACGTCATCAGCCTGCGCTGATGATGGCTACTACAGTGATTCTACGACGTCGCTCCCAACATCTTCTGCCCTCTTATCGGACGAAGACCTCGTATTGCTCAAGCGGCGCATCTTTGCGCTCAAGCGGAACAGCCTTCCGCCGATCACGACACACAATATGGCGGACGATTCAAATGATCCAATTCTGAACCAGGTGTGTATGATCGATGCTCTCTTTTGATAACGCAAGCTTTAAACGAACCCAGATTCGCCGTGTGCGACTCTTCAACGACTCTTCGGATCGTGTCAAGGTCGTCTTCCATCCTGATTTCCTCAATAGCTCAAACCCCATCCTTGGGCTTGACTACGAGGAGTTTGTGCGCGGGACGCATCTCGGCGTATTCCCCAGCTACTACGAGCCATGGGGTTACACACCCGCCGAATGTACAGTGGTACGTATCTCGTTTGTCTTCAGCTATCATCGATCTCAATCGGCTATAGATGGGCATTCCTTCAATAACCACCAACCTCTCCGGCTTCGGATGCTTCATGTCAGACCTTATCGAGCGCCCCCAAGATGAGGGCTGCTATATCGTCGACCGGCGCTCACAGTCTGTCGAGGATGCTGTCCAGCAACTCGCGAATTATATGAACGAGTTTACCTCCAAGACACGAAGGCAACGGATTAATCAGGTGGGTGCCGAATATTTATCTGCTCCGACGCTGATTTCTGGACCCTCAGCGCAACCGCGTCGAACGTCTCTCGCCCCTGCTCGACTGGAAGAACCTCGGGATCGAATACAGCAAGTCGCGGCAGCTAGCCCTCCGACGGGCTTACCCCGACGCGTTCGCGAGCAACGAAGATGAAGAAGACGACTATTTTGGCGCTGGAGAGAGGCAAGGTTGGGCGGCGCCCAGCGTCCCCGCAAGCCCACGGTTCCGTGGGACTGCAACACCCGGCGACATGGGAACCCTCACGGAGGAGGTACATGCCTACGCCTTTCTGCCCCTTACCCCGTTGATTGACATTTGCGCAGATGCAGCGGCTGGAGACCAGTGATTACCGAGGACAGGTCTGGCCCGGTGCGCACGAGGAGGAGGACTCTTATCCTTTGTGCGTATTCTTGCCTTTTTCCTTTTCTGCTGTTTCTAGAATTCCCGCCCACAGCCCGTTGGTCATGAAGGTGCGTAGCCGCGCGGGGAGCGTGATGAGCGGAGCAAGCACGCCGGGTGGTGGGACGTTCCGCAGCTTGAGCGAACGCGACCTCGAGAAAGCGGACGCGGCACTCAGCCAGGTTGGAGAGAACGCTAAAGTCAATGGCCACTGAGTCTGATAGAAAGAAAGAGTGTTGCGGATAGATATGCGTTGCACATTATGTCCTTCATACGATGTTGTTTGCTTCATGAATTTAAAAGCCTTGGACGTATGCTATCGGTCGTGTGCTTAGTTTTGACGCGTCGTGTGCAACACCAAGAAATGTGAAAATACGCAGCCTCTGAATTATGTCAAGTCTACAACTTTCTCTCTTTATCTGTACAATCGGTGCTGAGCATCGCATCCATCGGGACCGTCGATTCATAATCACTGCACACCGCCACGCAGGGCAAGGACAAGATGCAGAACGGCGCCGGCTGTGAAGCCCAAGTCCTTGGCCGTCTTGTCGTCCGCCCTCGAGTACAGTCAGGATACGGGTCCGAAAGAAGACCAACAAGAAACGCACAGTTGCCTTCCTCCGAAGATGAGGCGTTGCTGTGGAGGGGCACACCAGATTGCTCCTCTACCTTCTCCTTGATACGAGTGATCTGAGCGATGGGACGGGCGCGTCAGGCGGTGCACAAGAAGGATGGATCGCCTCGAGCGCACCTTGTCATCAGCATCTATGTCCAGCTCGATCTGGGACAAAGAAATTTGGCAGGTGAGTGGACGAGATGGAATAGGTTACCTCTTTCCCTGTCAGCGTCTGGCGTTCTGTTGGCTCGGAATTATTGGCAAAGGAAACACAAGGCAGACCTTGACTTTGATCAGCATGGTGGCAGGAAGAGATACCTATTTGGCCTCATTTTGACTCAGCGTGACTCAACTCGAGTACAAATCGATTCCGAATCAACATTCGCCGCCCAGAACCATGTCATTGTCAGTGACTTGTCCACAAAAGATTTCTTCGTCGGACCGGCTGCTTCTTTGCCGAGGCATCAAAAACACTCGCATGCAAACAACTGAACGCCAGGATCCAAATTAGGGAACAAATTAGTCCTTTCATTACTAATCAAATTCCGCGGGGTTTGAGTGGAAATTCATGGTTCTGCTATTCTCCCACGGATTCCATAACATTCACTCAGGATCCCTCTGCGCCCCTCGTCATTGTAGCCGGGACTACCGGCAATCAAGGTGGTACCGTCGTGGAAGCGCGTACGGAGTCTCCGCCTGACAGAAAGTATCGTGATTCGGTGGCTGCGGGGTGTCCAAATGGTCAGCACGTGCTCGCACGGATGATTTGAGTGTTTCTCGGCAAGCTTTCCAAGGGACTGTCTTGTTTGTTGAGTGTCGATTCTTGTATTTGAATGGGCATCCTGTAACCATAATCTGCTAGAGACTTGTCACTTGATCGGCCGCAGCTATCAGTTCATGCTTTTCACGAATATGCATAAGGATGCCAGTCAACGCGGGTAAGCAGGCTGCGCTCGGCATGCTCCGCTCCGGTCTCGAGTCCACCATCAAGGTTGCGAGAGGCATTGGCAAACACCCAAATGTAAGAATATCCGAACTCCAATGGGAAACAGAAGCTATACGGTACACGCGCCTATTGGGGCTCTCTCCATCGATGTCCAATTTAGTATGCGAGTAATGGCTCAAAGATAGTCGAACGGAACGACACCAAAACGGGTTTCCATCGGGACATATATGTTCACGTTGCCCATCGATCCAGAGGCGGATCTACCGTTGATCGACCCCAAACGACTACGGACTGCTCGTTCACGAGGCTGCAGAATTTTCGGCGTCCGGAGGCACAGAAATACTCAACGAGACATCGCCGTGGGAGAGCTGAATTCTCTTCTCGGGAACCCCGTGCTTTTCTAGAATTGAGCCACGTCCTGATTTTTTCTTCTCAGTCGCCGGCAGGAGAGTCGCTTTTCCCGCATTACGATGAAGATTACATTACGGCTACCGGTCTACTTCGAAGGGTTGCGCTTAAAATTCTCGAGAGCCTGAAATAACACGAAGAATGTGGATGTGGGCAAGTTGTTCAACTATTCGAAGCTGACTACCACGACTGCATGACAGATTACGCTGAACAGTATACGGCTCCAAGCTGTGCACATCTTCCGAGGCGCGGGCTGACTCTGTCACGTCCAACCATTGGAGTTCCGTTTTTTTGCATAGTACCACGATTTGAGCGCAGCCATTTATTTGCTTCTATTGCTAGCGAGCCATGTGATGTTTCGGTCAAACCATCAAAGTCGCCGTAGTGATGGTGTGTATAATTTTGTTCTGGTGGCGGTAGATTTGCCATCCCGGGCGTTCTTCTTACGGTCCTCTCCCATGCCCAGGAGCCCTATCTACTCTTTCTCTCTCATTCTTCAAGTCCCGCCACTCGCAGATGGGGTCCATGAGTGCGGTATGCTCAGGAAGACCCGTATCGACTCGATATTTACCTTTTTTCGACACAACAGGACTTGGAGGATCGGCTAGTGCCTGGAACGCTCTGCGCCTGTGCAACAATCCTGGTCAGAAGCGCTGGACGCGAATACAATTCTTTGCTCATGGCGGTACTAGGTTTATGACCTCATTTGCACGCTGGATCAAGAGGTACCCAGCTCAACGCTCATTTTTTTTGTCCTGACGCGTGCGCAGATATCATACGTCTGGCCTCGACCTTGGTCCACGAGCACCGTGCTCTTCGTTCTCAATCGCTATCTGCCATTCGTCGATGTCTTCCTCAGCTTGTCTGGTAGGTCTCTGGAGTATGATTGACAATCGAGACCTGAGATTTTCGTGAGCGAAATTCACGCGAATATCTCCGGAGGTGGGTGTCATTACGAAACGACGACCGTTCTTGTACTTACGTTTTCTAGCAATGCCTGATGAGGAATACAACCGTCGCATGTATGTTCAGAAGACGGGCCGCTGCGATTACTTTTGACACTACATAGGGTTGACTGTCATTGGGATCATGCTTTCCGAAGGTGCGCCTTTCACCTTCGTTTTGGAGACAAAGAATTCACCCACAACAAGGAATCTTGATGCTGCGCACGTACGCACTTTGGGAACGCAAACTCTCTGTGCTGATTTTGCTCTGCATCCTTGCTGTCGTGCGCTCCCCCCTTCTTACGTCGTCCTTTTAACTGACGTTTGTCAGATGGTGTTTATTCCGATAATAGTTTTCGTGCATCTCGAGACTATTTCTCTACGCTGTCCGTTTCATCTGCCAGCGGCTTCCTCGCTGATCATACTCACAGACATTCCGAACCCCGACGTGGGCTGCCTGCTTTCCTCAGCTTCGTCCATCCTCATTTTCGGATACCTGATGATTATGATCTCCGAGACGGGTACGTGCATGCGCCGCCCACAGAGCGAACTTTTTACACTGCGTCTATTAGCCATAGCGATTTTGACCGCCGTCAAAGCCTATCGCGACCTCCGCCGCTCACGAGTGCCGTGGATTCTGAAATTATATCAAGACGGCATACTCTTTTACGCATATCTTCTCAGTGAGCGACCTTTTCTACGCCCCATGCTCGTTTTAATAGGCAGTAATATCCATTTCCAACGTGCTGGTGCCCATTCTCGGCCCGGTAAGTTCTACAACTCACTATTGAATTGCTGTTGAACGTCTCATCAGAGTTCCCTCTCGAACTGGCTTGCAACGTCAGTCTTTCTTACACAATCGAGGATTCAATTGAGCCTTGGGCAGACCACAACGCGTCTTTCACTCCTTGTTGTGCACACGCGTCCTTTTCCTGATTCAGCAACAACGACGGATACAGGAATTCCCCGAAACCACTACGTTCGCGCTCGAGGAAACGAGTACCGAGTCGGGGATGATCTTTTTCATCTATAGTCGACGACAGCGAAACTGAGGAGTTGAGCAGTAGACTAAGATTCTGATCAGGACCATATTCATTGTTGTATTTGTACCTTGCCGAATTCGTCTTTCGCATTCGTTGATGATTGCTTTACGCCGGCGAAGTCTTTCGCGCGTCATCTTCATCGGTGCCTGTGCGTTCGTCGTGCGGTGGCTCTTTTTCTCGTCCTCTTCGTCGTCGTCGGCGGCCTCGAGTAGCTATGCCTCCCATCAAATAAAGGAGCACAATTTCATCGAGCGCGCCACTCGGCCGGACAAGTCTTTGAATGTGCAGAAGCACCACTTTTTGCAGGCGCGAATGGGACGGGATCAGCGTGGGGAGCTCATGGGGAACGTCATTCGCAACGGTGTGGACGACTACTGGGAACGGTTCCAAACGCCCTAGTAAGAAAGAGTCCTCTCGCTGCAATCTTCCTGCTAAGGCTGCTTCTCAGCATGCTGAGCAAAGAGACTTCATCTATGGATGCGCAGCACGTCGTCGGCGCCATTGACCAGCTTCTGTCGCTCAACGGCTGGGTCGCCGCACTATGCCCAACACTAACTCGGCCCTTTGGTGCGAATAAGCACGAAAACGCCTACGACGACCTCGTACGCGCAGACCATCTGTACTACATCGCCATCGTCATACACTCGGCAGACCACTTCCTTGTCGACCAACTCGCGGTCATCGTGCAAATGGCCAAGCGCCTCGGGACTAACAATCTCTTTGTGTCCATGCTCGACTACGATTCTACGGACTCTACCGAGACGCTGACGGATCTGTGCGAGGCGGTACTCACGCTGCTGGGCGTGCCGTTCCGCATTCGACGCGTGCCTGGGATGACGGAGGACCCGTCGGCGGCGTACTACCCGCTCGAGGAGGCGCACATGCGTAATCTTGCTCTGGAGCCGTTGAGAGAACTGCAGCAGAAGCGCGGGATCCGCTTCCACCGCGTCATATGGCTCAAGGGATTTACGTGCCCGAACGATATCTTGGAGACGATCAAAATTAGCTTTGCGAACGAGGCAGCAATGGTATGCGGAATGGATTGGGCTGAGCATAATGGATTTTTCATATTCTCGGACCGGTAAGCATTTTTTAATCTATCGTTACGTCTCTCATTTCAGAGTAGATGGCGAACACGAGACATTGACGGCGACCAATTCCGCCAATCGAAATCTTCTTCGAAAGCCGAGGCTGTCCCGCCACGAGACAACCTTGGCTCGTCGCGTTATGCGCAACACCTCCCGTTTCAAGTATTCTGTTGCGAATCTGGGACACACGTCGTCGACCCGGAGCAGTCGTACTACAAGGGACTCGTATATCGCGCTGGTTCCGAATTTCAAAATCTCAGCCGCGCAGAAACGGTACCGATCCGTGACCCCGACGCACCGTGCTTAGACAGCAGCCAGGCGTGGTTCTGTCGGGACTTGTGGGTGCGCAGCGCCCAGGACGCGATGGACGAAGTGGACCAGGTGAATAATCACGGCGCTGGTGCGATTGCGCGGCGTGCGGCGGTGGAGGTGGCTGTTCGCGACCCCCCTGAGGCGCCAGGCGCGGCAGCAGGCCAGGCGCAGGCGGCAGCGGGGTGGAAAAATAAAGTTGGGCCAGCGGAGGATGCGGACGCCAACGCGGGGTCGGACTACGACGCAATGCCTGAAGAGGGCGATCTGCCTGCGGAACCGATACCAGACTCTGACCCAGTACACCTGTCGATGCCCAATTCCGTGTTTCGACCAGCGCGAATACTGGTGAACCCGCGGTGTCCGACGACATACGCAGGGGTGAGCCACACGCAGCTTGCGCTGGATTTGTTCGGGAGCGGGGAGGACGACTCGCTGCAGACGGGGGTAGGCAAGTATGTGCTGGAGGACTGGGAGGGCGCACCGGAGAGCTTTGTATGTCAGGAGCAGCGCCAGACTGGTGGGCGGAAGGCGACGAAAACCCAACGGAGACTGGGATTTTCTATATACGACGAGCTACAGCGAGTGTAAGTTATTACTTAGAATAATGGGGATAATATTGTGACATTACGCGTTAACGTCACACTCGTCCTCAAATTTTTGCGCATCCGCCCTTGACCTCCGCCCCCCACCCTTCCGTCGATAAATGGTAAGCAGAATGCAGGCATCCCGGCCTCTGAAGCAGCTCTGCTTGTCTATTCAGAATTAAAAAGCAGAGGGAGCTGGATGCGCTCGTTGTCATTCGGATGATTGATTCTTTTGCAGGCCAACGTAGACCTCGCCGCAACATACGCCGCCCTCATCCTTGCGGATGATGGAATTGAAATTACCGTGCGTCTTCTCCGCTGTCGCCTACCAATCTAACACTTTCCAGTCGGACAAAATCGTGACCCTGACGAACGCCGCAAAGATCGAGGTCGAGCCCATCTGGGCAACCCTCCTTGCAAAAGCTCTTGCCGGCAAGAATGTGAAAGACCTCCTCTCAAACGTCGGTTCAGGTGGTGGTGCCCCCGCTGTTGGCGGTGGCGCCGCCCCCGCGGCTGCTGCTGGCGGTGCTGCTGCTGCTGAGGCACCAAAAGAGGAGGAGAAGGAGGAGGAGAAGGAGGAATCGGACGACGACATGGTATGTGCTGTCCACTATATGCGCGTTTGTATTCTCACTCTTGTGTTCAGGGCTTCGGTCTCTTCGATTAGTTCCTTGTATTCTTCCCCCACTCTAATCGCATTCGCTATCCCGCATCCAATGTATGAGTGACCATTGAGATATGACATGTTGCTGCGAGCTTCGACTTGGTCCGCTGCATGCTCCTCCTCTGGCCTGTCGGGATTCGTTCAGCCTCTCATAACCTTGCCGCACGTCTTCGTGAGTATCATAGTACCCTTATCCGAGCTTCCGAGATGAGCGCCGATTTTGCGCACTTTTTACTCGCGGATGCTCAAGGCTACGGAGGCAGTGATGTAATTCTCGCGGTCGCAGTCAGAAGCGCGCTTCGTCTCGTCAAGTTTCCGGCCGCTGCATCCTTGCAGAACAGGACTTCGCCGGCTTGAATATTCCTTGAAAGCGATAATAAGATCGCCGTCTCCGAGCACAAATTGTCAGCTCAGCCCTTGGATAAACAAGGACCTCCATGGATTTCGACATCTTGCAGTAGTCTGGTTTCCGTGATTATCCTATATGAGGTCCGAAACCGGGTCCCGACAAATCTGGCGGATCGGACCTGGGAGCACTGATCCAGAGTCCCGACAAATGGGCTCAGACGCTCCTCGTTGATCTCAGGTCACGACAATGGGTGGCTGCGCAGTCGACCTCTGGGCCGCACTCCCGACATGCACCCTGAAGTGGGCACCACACATTAAGGCTTAGGCCGCAAGCAGCACTCATATCTCAACAAAATTGTCCACACGCAATTGGATCGGCCATAATTTCATCATCTTTGAATGGACAAGCTCTATCGCGTGGGCAGACGGCCGGCCATCTACTGAGTTTCTTCCAATGATCCAGTCTTTGAGCCAGCGGCGAGAACCGCCACCTCCGAATTTGTGCACTACAGACCTGAAGGCCATAAATAACATTCTCAGAGAGGACGTGCGCGGGAAAGAGTTGCAGCTCCGGAGACTCGGGTATCGATTCTGAGCAACAAGACGGCATTGGGTGGCTAGAAAAGTAATAACACAAGTTTTGCATTGGTCGATACACTACACATGATGCAAGTCCGAACGCATACCATTAAACAAACAAAAAAAGAAACATGGAGACCAAGTCAATACTCATGCCTCCGCTTTGACGCCATCCTCCTTGGCGCTAAGATGCGGGTCTATCGCTTCTGTTCCACCGGCGGCACTCGCACCACCGCTGCTCGCAGAATCCGGAGCACCCTCGCCGCCATTCTCCGCGTTCCCATTTTGTGCACCACCGAATTCGACGGTGAAACTCTCGCCGTCGGGCCTGGGTACGTCCGAAAGGGCGCGGGGACGCTCATGACGCGCTGGAAGCGGCCACGGAAATCGTCGGCCGCACCCGGCGCGTACGGGGGTGGGTATGGCTGACCACCGGGAGGACCGGGACCAGGGGACCTGGCATGCCCGGGGGAGGGGCGGCCGGTGGGAATCCTTCTGGATGCTCGTATCGCATTCGGCGCTGTAGAGATGTCAGCAAGTCTTTTGAAACTCACGGGATAGGAGTGTACCCCATGGTCCCAGCGTTCCCATGCCTCAGCGATAGCAGGCTCAAGTGAGGCGACTTCTTCGTTAGTCATATTCAGGGTACGGAGAAGGTGCTGCTTGAGAAGAGGGGAAGCTGAGAGAGAGAGAAGAATTGTTGTTGCAAAGGTCTGTCCACCGCCTTGGGGAAAGGGCGGCTCGCCCGGCTGCCCTTGTGCATGTGCTTGCTGCGCGAGATGGTGCGCATGAGCGGCCTGTGCTTGTGCAGCCTGCTGAGCCTGAAGGTCGTGGGCGAGCACCTGCTCGTACTGCCCCTCGGCGTTGACACGATAGTGGACCTCGTCCATGCCAGGCATGATCTCGTTGCCCATGTCCATCCGAGCTCGCGCATCTTCCGCGCCTTGACTAGCTGGCGATGCTTGCGCTGACGTTCTCTTGCTGCTGCGCGGACTTTCTCCCGACGAGCCAGCTCTTCGGGAGACATGTTGTCGTCCGGATTAGGAGGGGGAGGAGGAGGGTTGCTGTAGTCTGGCTGATGGGGATACGCGCTGCCTTCCTGTTGAGGCACGGGTGGAAAAGACATGGAGGCAAGACCGGCAGCCCTGTCGCGCTCGCGTTTTCTGCGCTGGCGCTCTGCCGCTTTTTCGCGTTTGAGACGTTGACTGGGAGTCTCGTCCTCGCGGGTTCGTTTTCTGGAACCTGTAGGACTGTCCTTCTCCATACTCTACGCGTCTGATTACGGTGTGACTGTCGCGACAATATCCCTCACCAAGTGACCACGAAGAGGTCACGAAGTGACAGTGGAGAGAAAGGCGCAATGTTTGTCCAATCCGTCAAAAACAAACAACCGTGTCTCGGTGTGGCAGATCTACATATGTAGAGCCTCGAAAGATGGATTCCAAAAGGTAGCAGTATCATAATGCATTGAACTGGGTACATGCGCATACGTATAGCATATCCAGCTGCCTGTCCCAACCACTACTTGAGCTTCTTCTTGCTGTATAATCCGGTCAGTCTGCCAGCCAGTCGAACTCAGAAAACCTAGCACGCACGGCCGGAGCTGCGAAGAGTGACCACAGCTGCGCTTCCGGCAGTTGTGGCACGGGGAGGCAGGCGCGCGTAGCACTTGCGGCAGATCTGCTTGTCGCAGTTGTATTTTGAGGCGAGCACCTTGAGCGAGGGCTCGATGATGCCACCGCGGAGACGCAGGACGAGGTGGAGGGTAGATTCCTTCTGGATGTTGTAGTCGGAAAGAGTGCGACCGTCCTCAAGCTGCTTGCCGGCGAAGATCAGACGTTGTTGGTCCGGGGGGATGCTGAGGGTAAATTGAGAACATGGCTCGCAGAGACAGCATGGAAAGGAGCGCACCCCTCCTTGTCTTGGATCTTGGCCTTGACATTGTCGATAGTGTCGGACGACTCGACCTCGAGCGTGATCGTCTTACCCGTAAGGCTGCAAAGAAAAGTGAGAATGAAGCGGATGAGAGCACTTTCTAACTAACGTCTTGACGAAAATCTGCATGGTGCCTGCTGATATGTGAGTGAAAGAAAGGAACGGCGACGACTGGGATAGCTGACCGAGGTGGTAAGGTTGATGATTTATGATCTTGTGACTGTACAGCTCGGAATCTCACGCAATAAACAAGAGGTAAATAATACAATATTTTTGGGCTAAGATGCATAATTACCACATACTAAGTACAGAGAAGTCCAAACAGTGCTCCAGAAGCAAGATACGTAGTCCATAGTGTCCCCAAGAAAATAAATGTCCAATTCATCCACGACGCACACTAGACCATCCATCCCCAGTAGGCATGACGCTCAACCGCCTGGGGTTTCTCCCCATCGACCCGTCCCCGTTCCCGCGCCCAGGGGAGTGTCCCGTCGCGGGCAGCATCGGACCCGGAGAACGGGAGCCCTGTCGCATGTGCAGCTGCCCAAAATCACTGACTAGCCCAGACGTCGGACCAGGGGAACGGGAGCCCTGCCGCACATGCGGCTGCCCAAAATCACCGACTAGCCCAGACGGTGACAGCCGCGGCATCGTCCCATTCATCGTGGGCATGCCTCCGAAAGACACCGGGCGCGGAGCGGCCGATGCCCTCCTGGGCGATACGACAGGCGCCTGCGTACCCTGCGGTTCCAAGAGAAGCTGCAGCGCATAGAGGCACATGAACGCGTCATTGCCCGAGTTGTGCATCGCCACACCTGGCACCATTGCGCCCATTTGAGGGAACTGACCCGGGACGAGTATGTTTGTTTGAAGGACGGAGTTCGCCAACTTCGGATCGGATGGGGCGGGAAGCGAGCGCAGGAGGTTTTCTAGGCTGAGAGTCGAGCCGTGCGTCCGCGACTTGGGAATTCCGAGAGTTGACGTGTGGGGGTCGATCATAGTCTGACGGTGTCCGCCTGTAAACAGAGCGCGTTCAAAAGAGGCGGTATCGATGATGAGCATGTTATGAGGAAGTTCTGTACAAACATGAGCTGTTTGTAGCGACAAGAATACATCGGATACCGACTGATTTTCATTTCCTCCATCCTTTGCAAGTCGCCATGTATTCCGTGAGCCACGAGGACTAGAGAGTTGGGAGTCGTCTCAGAGTCGGGACTAGCGAAACTACTGTAAATTGGACATGAACAAGCTGTTTGGATATCAAAGGAAAAAATCCAGGAACCTTATAACTGCCTGAATGATTTGCGGCAACTTCGTCTTTGAACAAACCTGACTGTCGCCAAACTATGCGTGAGTCAATTTACTTGTCAAGAGGCATCAGAGGTCGAGTGTTACTGACAGCATACTTCGGAAGATGCATTAGTGGGGATTGAACGGTAGTTCCAAGCTCACCTGCCAGGGAAAAGTGGGACGGTGCTTGTTGACGACCTTATCGACGTATTCGCCAACAATATAATGACCTTTCCTGGTCAGACATCAGGAGCGCACACAACCGCGCAATCAAGCTCCGCACCGATAATTCGAGTCCGGAACTGGAGGCCAATGACCGAGCCTGCAGGATCGTCAGCATGTACTCTGATGATTGAAATGAACGGGCCAGCTCACGCTTCCAAATGGCCGCATCGCACGGCAGCATAACCCCACTCTAGGCAACTATTCTCGTTCCTCTCACTCCATTCAAAATCGATGGCAAGAAAAGTCCGATCTCGTGAAGCCCATAGTTCACGGATGGCTCTGGGTTCGCCTGCTCGTACGCGTTGCTTCAGCGCAGAGAGAACTGCGGCCGGAAGAGTGGAGTGCAGCTTCTTGTAGCTGGCATAGTCGGTCACCGTGCGCAGATGCCGCGTGCTGGTCTCGAAAGGCGACACCTGTAGAATATTTGGAGCTTGCGGTAACGTTTCGCCATATCTGAAATGTACATGATATTCTGCATGTCAAATGTAAAACGAGGAAACCAACCGCGTCTTGATCATCTTCAGAAATGCACCGATCGAAGTCAAACGCGTGACGATGTGCGCTCTCCCCGTCCAGACATCGGTGACGGTGATTACGGGCCACGAAAACGAAAGGAATTCCTCGAAAGTGGAAAATAAGTGCCCCATGAGCGGTCGTACCTGGCCTGTATCAGCTAGGAATGAAAGTGGTACAAGAGAACTCACCACGGGACGTTGTGGACCTGGAAGTAACCTATATGAGGATGAGTGGCAGTGCCATAACGCCTGTTGAGTAGAAGTGACCGAGGAACGCAGAATACACTGAGTGGAGGTCGTATTCCCAACCAGAAGGGTTCACCAGCTGAAAGTCAGACATGGGATGGGATAGGATGGAATCAAGGGGCGAAGCTACGTGACGTAAAGTGGGCAGCTGGCCTGGACCGTCGAGAACGGGCAGTAGCGTCCGCAACTTTTGTCAGCCTCGGTTCGCCGTGCGCAGGATCAAGCCACGTTTCTTGCCCTTGGTCGCGTCGCTTAAACACCATCTTGCAAGATGCCATCACTCGTTCCGGTTTCTCCTGCATACATTTTTGTTAGAATCCACATTGTGTTCAACACGGTATGGAGGGGGAATGTAGGCGTTCAGCATTGGGGGAGTGCTTACCGGACGCTTAAGAGGAAACTGCGAATGTCGGTATGTAATGCACATTGTTATAATAGTACAGCCAATCATACATTTTGTGGTAAAAATAACATGCATGGTGTCGAAACAAGATATCGATAGCAAGAAAATCCAAAGCTGAATCTAATACACATCCCCGTTCTTTGCCAGTCTTAACGGTGGACCAAGACGCGTCCCATTTTGCATCATCTCCCTGATCAGGGGATTCCCATACAATTCGGCCGTCCCCGAGAAACGAAGTTGTTCCAAGCGGCCGTTGAGGGAAGATCGCTCCAAGAAAGAGATGACTTTCAGGCGGCTGGTTTCGTTCGATGGCGATGGGGCAACATGGAACTGCAGCTCTCGTAGCGCAGGGAGAGTCAAGCAGTTCAAAAGGTCCGCGTGAAAGCCCGATGTGCGGAGAATGAGAATTTCGAGGTGTTCGAGCGCAGGGATCCGCGTCGCGCTATCTGTGTCGAACGATTGTCGAAGGGACAGGGAACATTCCACGAGGGCGGGGGAAGCCTCCAAGATGTCCAGGCACTCGCGGACGCTCAGAGATGTGGCCTGTAGTTTCCGCAATCGTCCCCAAGGAAGCTCTAGAATGAAGGGAAAGCCGGTGACGAGATGTACTTCGCGGAGAGATGGCGAATCGCTGAAAGCAGTGATGGGAGTAATACGCAACCCCTGCATTCCGGCAAAATACGCATCGGAAGGCCCAATGAGCAGCTTTTGCAGAAGCGGAACCTGCCCCTCGATTTCATTCAGCCGTTGAAGGTCCTTGAACGGTAATTCGAGCCGCACATCACTCCACTGTGCGCTGGACTGCTTGAGCGCCTGGATCAACGCTTCTGGGGATGGATTTTCTTCGTAATTCACATAGACCACGGCAACTGAGAGGGGCCTGGAGCGCGCCCGAGATAGCCAGCACTGGAGAAGCGAGAGACTGTTTTGGAGATTCTTGGATGGAAGATTGACCCTGATGCTCGACCATAGTCTAGGCGTAGATAGAGCGATGCTGCGCCAGTGTGTGCAGACATTCGACAAGACCAGCGGTGCGACGGAGGGTTTGGCACCGGTGGGCCGTCTTTACCATCAGGAAGGCAGAACACGAATATCTCCTCCATGATCTCCGGCGGAATAGTGAGAAGTGGGTGGTAAATGACTGAATCTAGTGCCCTCCTGACAGCCATGCACTCTTCTATCAAGTGATTGGGCCGCAGCAGATGCGACGGTCCATTATTGTTGAGACGAGAAATGCCCGACTCGAGCTCGAAGAGCCGAGATCGAAGATGACCAGGACTCTCGGATCCAGCTGGATATACGTCTTCCTGACCACCGAGAGGGATGGCGGCGAGTCCGGACGTGAATGCTGATACTAGCCTCGTGAGTGTAGTCGCTCGTCTGTTGCCGGTCCACATCATTATTGGCAGGCGGAATGAGCGAACGCCTGGCTGCATCTCGTTCTCGCAGCTCTCGCAACAGTATCTTCTCGGGAGGCGTGCGCGCCGTGCAGGCGGTCAGCCCCATCGAGCTGCAAGTTGCAGCCAGGATCGAAGGGTCGTAGTCTCTTCGAAGCCGATGTTTGGCCATTGCGTTTCTTTTTCCACAACCGTCTTCAGTCAGTAATACCTTCATTACTTGGAATAAAATAAGGATGCGGGGATCTACAACTACAATTGGACGGAACAAGAATGAGTGTGTGCAATGCAAAAGACTGCACGGCAACTCTCGTACTAAACCTCCTGCTCATACCCTTCGTCCCAGCCCGTGTCCTCTCCCTTGTCGCTCCCCTCTTCAATATCATCTTCCCCATCTGCTTGAACACCGGGAATACGTTCCGCGATATCGATGGCTTTCTGGCTTCGTGGCTTCGGCGGCGGCGGCGCCGCACCAACCGTCCCAGCTTCCTCGACGACGAGCAGTCCCATCCCTTCGCCATCGCTCTTGTCATCCATGGTGAAAAGCTGACCGTCATCCTTTTCGTCCAAATTGGGTCCCTCAATGAGCAAGTCGCGAAGAGCTTCATAATTGATGCGCTTGCTGTACCTGTGATTCTTGGTAATCAAGTTTTTCACAGACTCCGCTGCAGTAGACCCAGCGGGATTGGAGGTGTCGCGCGGCTGGGGCGCATCGCCAGTCTTCCGACGCTACAACGATGAAAAGAGCGTGAGCAAGACAAGCAGATGGATAATGGTCGTAAAATTTGCGACCTGCGGGATACGAACCTTCTTCGGTTTAGGTGCCGGATCAGAATCTCCTTTCGCTACATTTACCATTGAGCAAAAGTAACATCTCAAGAAGTGAAAACAAGTACCGCGAGTGCTTCGAGGTATTCCTTGTTGAGTTCCACCCATACACGCTCCTTGATCTTCACCTCATCCTCTGAAAGAATGAAACGGTCTAGCTCATCTTCATTGAGCCCCTGCAATTCGTCTACAATCGGTATTCGAGCGAGGCGGCGTTCATGTGCTTCATCAAGGGCAGTCGATAGAAGGGCACCCTGGAATTTTGAAGGTACGTCGCTACTTCTTCAGTCAACACTTCGGAGAGGGCCGTTTCAACGGGAGGGAGAGACATAGACCGCGGGGCCGGTGCGGAAGATTTGGGTGGATCAGAACCACTGGAACGAGAGTAGAATCTGTGGGTGGGGAAAACTCTCTAGCAGCAAGACGGGGTCAATATTCGCATTCGAGTCTTGATTCTCGACCGGGTCTGGGAGAAATAGTGGCTCGGGCACATCGGCAAAGATGCCCTCGTTCAAAACCGATGGATCTAATGGCAATCGGGACGGTCCGGGGACACCTGGCTCGTCAGGCAAGGTATCGTCCTCGTCTTCTTCATCTCGCTTTCTCTTCCCTTTCTTCTTCCCTTCCCTTTGCTCTTCCCTTTACTGGACTCTTTCTTTTTCACGACGCCCGTCGCAGCAAATTCCGCCGCATCGGCCGCCTCCTCTTCCGCCGCCAAACGTTCTGCTTCCTCCTTGATCTTGTTGCGCGTATAGGCAGGCGGGTCAACCTCTTCATCCAGCCAAACGCTCCGGAAATCAGCCAGCGTCAGCGCGCCGCTAGGCGTGTTCTTGAATTCATCCAGCCGTTTCTTCAGTGTCGTGTCCGCAATCTTGACAACCTGTACGATCTCCTCAACGGACCGACGGAAGTTGTTCATACGACCGGCAAGAAGCAACGCAGCCCCACAAATGCCTGCAGGTCGTCTTCCGCGCGTCATCCAATCGCGGTCGAAGCGCTGAACCAGTCGCACCGCGTCCATGGAGACTTTTGGAGTCTCGTCGCCAAATTCAAGAAGAGCAGCAAAACGAGAGATGTAATGTGAGGGGTCGACGAGGGGTAACTTGAGGTTGAGTGTCTGCACAAGCTGCAGGTACGTGTGGCCGATTTCGAATACATTCACCTGCAGCGTTGTGAATGGAGAGGAGGGGACAAGACGGAGAGAACGCACTTGAAGCAAATCGGAAAAGTCAATGAGCATGTGCGTGTAGATGTCCTTTTGGCGGCAAGCAATGTACAGACACACGGCAACAACGTTCATGCTTTTACGTCCTTTCGTGAATTTGTGTTCTACGGCCAAGGTGTATAGTCGCAGAGCCGAATTGGATATCGTCTCTGACAAGCGAAGCACAGAAGTAATCATGTTGATCTTCCTAGAGGCTGAGCCGTCGTTAGCAGGGATACGAGAACGTAGAAAGGTTGCTAACGTGCCATTTTCGATCGTTTGAGCTCTGGAATCGCTATTCCCTCTGTTACCATAGGGCCCACTCATTCTGGCATGCGCTGCGAAGAGAGGAGCAAAGATTAAAGGATGCAGAGGATTTACAGACTGCAGTCTCACTTGCGCCTTGTCCCACGAAGGAACCTTGAACCATGGCTCCGCCGGACGAAGTCTCACCGAAGGTTACTTCGTTGACCATGCCATTTTCTTCGATAACCATCCCACACCCGAGACAGACGCAGTTTCCTGCCGCGGAATCATACTCCAAAACGGTACCCCCACAATCCTTGCAAGAGACCTGAGTGACTCGATGTTAGATCGTACACAGGTTAGAATCTGGACACAACGTACCATGGCTTCGAGAACGTGAGACTGTGATCTCGGGCTGATGCAGAAAGAATAGATGAGCAAATAAGTAGTAGTTCGCGAATGAGCAAAAAGCTGCTAGGGCGAGATTCAAGCGAAAATGGAAAGGGTGGCAGTGCCTGATAATCAAGATAACGATCACGAGATCAATTAACTCGAATCACAGCTCGACCATTACTTACGGATCGAGACAAGAGCGCGTCCGCAGATACGTGAAAAGCTGCACAGAGCAATGAACAGGCCAATACCAGTAATATCATCAACGGGCGCCACTAGCACGATGCCTCAAAACCTCGTACACCTCTGGTCCTCATCCTCTACAGACTTGACTCGTCGTTTACTCAACGACGAGAGTTGCATGTCGATAAACGATGTCTAAAAGAGTATGGGACGCAGATGGCTCCATGGTGTAGTGAAGTAAAGAGTCTTTTGGTGAGACAGATCGCAGCGCCGCTGGTTATGCCACCTACATCCATCATCACAGAGCAACGCCGAGCGTCACGACTCGCCCGATACACCCGACTCGCCCGGTCTGGCTTCTGACCCAAATTGGGAAACGCGGCGTCTTCGTGACAGTTTTCTTCTTGCTGTGTGGATTCAATTCTGGTCTAATTCTGGGACGACAAGCCACTTATCACCGACATGAGGAGCATATATCTGAACTCTCACAACGATAAACTTTGAACGTACTCTTGATTCTTACACAAACCTCCATCTCCGTTCCCTAATGTCCTCTGTGCAAATTCCTGCTGTGATCGTAGGTCCGGGCACCATGTAAAGAAATTGTTGATTCATACTCTTCAGGTCGGTGGTGGGCCTGCCGGTCTCATCATGGCCCTTTTCCTGGTCAAGAACGGGATACATGTTCGGGTCCTCGACAAGGAGCCAACATTCCATAAAGCTAGTTCGACTCTTTCGTTGAGGAATGCGTGCTCATTACTTTGATCCAACAGGGCTCGCGCGGGTTTGGCATCCAAGTGCGGTTCACTTCGCCTAGTAAACACAGCGATGCACCTAACATCATCCAATATTAGCCCCGAACGTTCGAACTTCTGAAGATTCTGGGCATCGTTGACGATGTCCAAAAGCTTGCGACACCGATCCCGACTATGCGAGCTTATAAACTCCCCGGCGGCACCGTCCCCGTCAAAACCTGGGATCTGTACGAAAAGACGAGCATGGTTTGGCCGGACCGCCCCTTTGTGAGCATTGGATAGCGATGTCGGATGGAGAGAATCTGATCGTGATTTCTGGTTTCCAGGCAAACGGTGCCTGCCTCAGCCAATCCGTTCTGGAGGCTATCATTCGAGACCATCTCAAACGTCACGGGGTCACTGTAGAGCTCCACCAAAAACTGACTCGTATTGAACAAGACGAAGATCGGGTGGTGGCCAAGTTTCGCAACCTTGAAAACAATCACGACTTCCAAATCGAGGCCAAATACCTGATTGGTGCCGACGGTGCTAAAGGTTGAGATTATTCGCATTAGGTCTGGTGATGTCTAATGAATCGGATAGGCGCCACTCGCAAGCTTCTCGGTCTGACGTTCGAAGGCCAAAGCAAGGACACAGACGGTATGGTTTGGGGTGACGTTGAAATCCAAGGGTTGGCTTCCGATGTAAGTTTTTCATCGGTTCTTTCGATCAGTAGTGAATCTTACTGGTCCAACAGTACTGGCACATCTGGGGCAAACCAGGCCATTTCACGTGAATCATACTCTCTCCGTTACTTACCTTCCTGTTTTGATGTCAATTTCAGAATCATGGCACGACCACTTAGTCCCGATGGCAATGAGTTCGGTATTGGTATTACGGGTCTGAACTTCGATCCCAGCCACCTCGCCGATGAGGAAGAAGCCAAGAAATTCATTCATCAAGAAACTGGTCGCGAGGATCTCCGGTTTGGAAAGTTCTCGTGGCTTTCGTACTTCAAGTTCGTCCCATCGCTCACCAGCAGACATTGTTTCATCGTCCATTCCACAGACCGAACATGAGAATGGTAAACAAATTCAGCGAAGGCAGAGTATTCATCGTTGGAGGCACGTCTTGCTTTCGTTTGAGAACCCCTTTCACTGATATTTTGATGTACAGATGCCGCTCACGTTCACTCTCCAACCGGCGAGTGGCACTGTTTTGATTCTAGCTTACTCTGATCCCTAACAGGAGGACAAGGAATGAATACCAGTGCTCAGGATTCGGTGAGACTAAGATGTTCTCATTTCACTTCGAAACTTACTTCTTTTCCCAGTCCAACCTGGCGTGGAAACTTGCGCTAGTCCTGCGGGGGCTTGCTTCGCCTGGCATCCTGTCTTCTTATGATGATGAGCGTCTTCCCGTCGTAGCCCAGATGCTGCACGCGACTTCTGCACTTTATACGCATGTCGTTCGCGAGGTCAAAGACGAAGGAAAACCCGAGCAAAAGAATAACAATAAAGAATCTGGGTGGTTCCGTTGGCGCAACTCGGCTCTCGAGATGTATGGGATCAATTACCGCTACAGCCCAATCGTCCTCGAAGAGCGCGACATCACTCCTCAGTCGGAGGAAGATATGAAGGCCAGGGCTTACCAGGGATACGAAGGATCGCGAACATTGCGCGCAGGCGATCGTGCCCCCGAAGCTCCTGGACTTGTCCTGGATGGCGCAGACACTTCGCTGTTTGCCGTATTACAACCGTCGAAACACACGCTACTTCTCTTCCCTTCTCATGACGAAACCTCAGTGGACGGGATTCTATCGGCTGTCGCTGCGTGTGCAGAAGGCACTGTGCAAGCTTTCGTCGTGCTCAAGGAGTCGACAACAACAAGCCATGGAGGTGACAAACTGATTGATCGCGCTGGGCATGCACACTCTGCCTACATGGTTGGTGGCGGAACATGTGTCGTTGTTGTGCGTCCCGACGGATTCATTGGTGCGATTGTCGAAGATGAGGAGGCTTTGAAGCGCTATTTTCAGAAGATATTCGTTTGACTCTTTCATTCGTGCCGTTGCGTTGAATACTGCCAACAGAGTATCCACTCATGAGATCCGTACGATATGAATTGCAATCTTAAGGGCCAGATAATTATTGAATCATACTGGTAACCTCATGACTCTGAGGCCGGTGTCGTTGATCTGCAAGCCCCTGGTAAAATCCGAGGGCTCTCTGGGCCCAGGCTGGGCGTGGAGGTCAAGTATGTAAAACGGAGGCGTCGATTTCTGCGACCGCTCCCAGAGCAAACATCAAGTCGACAGTCAGCACGAGCGCTCAAAGATGATCTAGTGAGCACGCGGGCGGGATATGAGAAGATGATCTGCGAATGAAAGCTTCTTGCCCGTAAGTCCTTCCAAGGCGCTAGCGTGTTTCCAGAATATCCAAACGATGGATCGGCCGCAGGGAGATTCTATTGCATTGCCGGTAGAAGCTCTAGCTACACGCTTATTTCGAGACGGCGTGTTGGAGCGCCTCATACACATCCGCTTCGATGCGGGCCTCGAGTTTGTCCTCCTCCGAGCCGTTACCCGAAGCAACACGCAACGCCTCCTGCAGGTTGGTACGGATTGCCTGCCACCCATTTAATCATGGATATACAGTAGAAAATCCTTTCCGTGAACCATACCTCGATGGAGAAGTCCTCGAGCGGGGCAGCCTCAACGACGTTGACGGTGAGCTTGTTCCCGGGGTGCACAGTTGCAAAGCCACCAGACACTACCGTTTACAAAGGCTCAGAATACGAGGAATTCTGGAGTGTACAAGGGAGCCGACGCACCAAACCACTTCTTGGACCCGCTGGATTCAATGACTTCAACAACGCCAGGACGCAGAGGCTCAACGGACGGAACGTGGTTGGCGAGGATACCCATATCACCAGTTGCGGCGCAGATGTTCACTTGGACGACATCGGTGGAGGTAAAAATGGGCTAGAGGCCGTAATTTTAGAATGCGAGAGCAGGAGCGATGAAACGGAGACGGACTTGGTGAGGGAGAACGAGGGAGAGTTTAATTTTGTCCGAGACGTCTGCGTATCCTCTCCGGCCAATGACGGAGGGCGCGCGGCGCGCGGCGGAAGTCAGTGCTCGGAACGAAGACATTCGGGTGCTTGTTTGTTCCGGCGTGCAAAAGCTTCAGGACAAAAATCATTGCGGAAATTGTACACTTGTGAACGTGAAGACTACACTACAAATTATATATGTCGATAGGCAAAATGCTATACACCATGATGACCTCCAGGCCCCCAGCAGGTAGCCAATATTTAGAGAGACGCCGGGAGCGATCCGAGACTCGAGAAGGCGCCAAGAGGCGAACGTACAGCTAGGAATACAAAGGACGCCGCTGTGTCGGCAGAGCATAGCGACGGTCCGGAAGATGGGTGGGGAGAGGCAAAGCTCATCTCCGGGTTTTCACGCCATACATCGGGCGCGTACATGCGCGCGAGGGCTGCAAATTGCTTGAGTGACGAGAGCAAGGGAACATAACAGCGAGGACGCACCTCCACCCACCGTCCCTACCTCCGCTGCATCTCTCGCTTATGACATGCCTCACAGAAACGCCCTTTTGTGGCTGCAGAGTGGCTGCTGCCGGAAGGCGGCGGAACACTCCAGTCGAACACATCGTCATAAGCGATGTCTAAACGATCCCCTAGGCCACGAAAGAGCGCGCGGAGGCCGACGTAGTCGGGAAGGTCGTCAAACTCCAGGCCGCGAGCATAGCGGTAGAGCACGTCAAACTCGGGCGGCAGGCCGCAAGTAAGGAGCGGTTCAGAGGTGAGCTTGGAATCGCGAATGAGATCCCAAGTGGCTGAGACGGGGTTGTATGGCGTTGTCGATGCAACATAAGTCGAGGGCGGGGCGGCGGGTGCGCGGAGCTTCCGCCAGGGCAGAGTGCCGCGCAGAAAGTAGATGAGCATGTAGGCAAGGGATTCGAGATCGTCGCGACGTGATGATTCGACACCTAGGTGCGTGTTTATGGCGGCAAAGAGGGAGGTGCCGACGCCGTGAAAGTCGTCACGTTTGTACGGAATGTGCAAAAGGGTCCGCGGGTCGCGGAATTTTTTTGCAAGGCCGAAGTCGATGACATTGACCATCCCGGCGTCCTTGCCGGTGCCCATAACAAAGTTGGCTGGCTTGATGTCGCGGTGGACAAGGCCGTTGTTGTGGATGAATTCGATACGTGAGATCTAGACGCGGAGTTAGAGACCGTGTATGCCACCGAGAAAACGCGACGAACGAGCTGGTCTGCCAGTAATAGCACAGTTTTGAGCGAGAAATGGCGATTGCACATCTTGAACAGGTCTTCTAGCGAGGGACCTAATAAGTCGATGACCATGACGTTATAGTCCCCCTGGCGGCCAGACCACATATGCCAAGGTACGCCGGTGCCGCCCATAAGAGTCTTGTATATCTTGGACTCTTGCTTGAGAGGACTATGCTTTCCAATTGCGGGCTCTAGTTTAATCGCTACCGATTTTCCGGCCACCGCGTGCACACCGGTGAAGACCTGGCCTGGAAGGGGGTGAGACACGAGCACCGGCTGGAGCAGGGCACACACCGCATCCACCGACAGCAATCTCCTCTTCAAGCCTGTATTTCCCGCCAAAAGTGAAGTCCATGGTCGAGGTGGGAAGGAAGGAGAGTCGTCTATTAAACGTTGTTTGGAAAATCAACAACGGCGCTCGCGTGTCTTAGTCATCATCCCCATCAGGCCTTCCCCGACATACACGCCGAATACACGCCCGCAAAGGGAGATCCTTGCACACCGCCGACGTTGACTATGCTACGTGCCCAGCGTCTTTTACGACCGAGACTGAGACCTCACAACAATGGCGTGATAGTACCCTGGATATGTTCGGCTTCCAAGCTGTATGCCACAAAAAAGGAAGCCATAAACCCTAGTTCCGCGAATGGCGTGAGAGCACCATTAATGTCCTATTCATCGCCATGGATCGTACTATGTCTGCGTAAAATCCAGCACCTCGCGGCTCTGCCGCCCAAGGGAAAATTAAGGACGTCCGACCAGACTAGTTTGCGACAAGTGTCATGATACGCGTGATCACACCTGTGGCATATTTTGAAGTGTTTGGTGAAGTGTTGAAGGTCCGCTATGCCTGCGCCTGCTCCATTCTCGAATCCCCAGAATATTCTCGCCTTCCCTGCCCTCTACTTGTATCCCCTCAATGACTCCTTCGTTCCCAAACACATTTCTCTCACCCCGCCTGGCCAGCGCGTAAAAATCGGCCGCCAAACCAATGCCAAAACCAGCCCAGGAGAGCGGAACGGCTACTTTGACTCCAAGGTGCTCAGCAGGCAGCACGCAGAGGTATGGGAGGAAAACGGAAAGGTTCGCCGCAATCTCCTTGCGGCTTCCGGCGCTCAGTAGTACCCAGATATACATCAAAGACGTCAAGAGCTCTAACGGTACATTTATCAACGGCGACCGACTCAGTCTAGAGGGCCTCGAGTCCGAGCCTTTTGAACTGAAAAGCGACGATATTGTCGTAGGTCCCTCGACGCGCATATTGTATCTCTTCTCACGCGTCTCGTAGGAATTCGGTATCGACATCGTGGGCGAGGATAACAAAACTATCATCCACCACAAAGTCGCCGCCCGAGTCACCTGTGTTTTCAATGAACAACAGGTTGCCATGGCCGCGCGTGCGGAGCAGCAGCAGCAGCAGAATCAGGGGCAATACTCACAGTCTCCAATGCTGTCCCAACCTGGCCCTGCGGGCTCTTCCTTCAACTTCGCCCCAGGTGGCCCCAGGGCCAGCGCAGGCCAGCGCCAACGCACCAGCTCAATGGTATGGGTGGAATGGGAGGAAGCATGCGTCCACCGGGCAAGAGCGGCCTCACCTTCGATCACATCCTTAGCCGTTTGCAGGGTGAGCTGACCAAGAGCCGGGAGACAGGTCAGGATCTCCAAACACTCAGCGGGGCCATGAATGAGATCCAAGACACGCTGGGTGGTACTTTGGTCTGTCTCCATATGACATCACATTAATGAGGGATTAATGTTCCCATAGCCCCCCAACCTTCCTCCTTACCCTCATGTGCTCCCTTCTGTGCGACCAAACGAGCCTCCTGTACCTTCCCCTCCGCAGGTGCACCCGTCCGAGAGCCACCCACCAGAACGCGCGGCCAACGGGGTGACTCTCTCCGATTTGCAATCGCAACTCCTTACCACCCAATCCTCCTTGGCGACGCATGTTGACAAAATACGCACACTGGAAGGTGTATTCGCGGAACAAGAGGCAATAAAGCAGGAAGTACGGACCCTTCGGGAGCTTGTCGGTGTTTTACGACAGGGCGCAGCTTCTGGAAGGGAGGACGATACAGCCGAACCGAGGGCCGGTCTCGGAACGGAGGAGGACGAGACAGAGATTGACGACGACGACGACTCGGATGCTCATAGCATTTCGACAGTCACTCCACACGCGCTGGAACGGGTAGATGAAGAAGACGAGGACGAGCCAGAAGCCAATACCTTTGTTGACGAAGAAAGCAAGAATGAAGACCCTGAACGGAGGACGTTTCGCCCTTCGTCTCCGGAGCAGGACGTTTTTCAAGATGAGGAAGATCATGCTCAACGGCGAGCCGAGCTGGGGCGGCCTCGGACGCCAGAACCCACTAATATGGGTATGTCACGTAACCTTGCACGATCGTCAACACTGCGCAGCCCTCTCGTCTCATCTTCCGCGGACTCGTCTCACACCGGGTCGCCATCGAATGCTTCTATCACTGAGCTCACGACTCGCATGTCCCTCCTCGCAACCCAGTTGGAATCTGCACTGGCGATGTCGTCAACACTCCAAGCCCAGCATACCGCTGCTCAGAGTACGATCGTCGCGTTGGAAGACAAGGTCAAGCGGTTAGAGAACCTTGTTGGCGCTGTCGTCAACCCACCCCCAACCAAGGAGGATGAGAACAAAAACGAAGCGCCGGCTGTTGCTGCTGCGGAGTCCACTGTGTCGGAGGCAGTCACGGCCGCTCTCTTATCCTTCAAACATTCTCTCCAGGGCCAGTGGTCGTCCGTGCAGCAAGAATGGACGGAGGAGCGAGAACGTCTGAAGCGCACTCGGGACGATTGGGAGAACGAGATGCGGGGGATGGTGGACGAGCGCATCAAGGCCAAGTTCTCGCACTCGGTCTTCATGCCAACATACCCCCACGGCAACGGCGGCTTGGTTACCCCGCCGAGTCCTCGCAGTCTATCTGCGGATTCTGGTGGATCGAGTGGACGGAGGAGGAGAAAACGGAGCTCGAGCCGGGGCCGCTCCAGCTCCCCGAAAGGCAACGGGGCTGTCCCGGGGAGCCCCGTGTCCGACGACGCCATCACGGAGCTTGCGCCGCGTAATGGGCGCGGGGTGCTGGCGACGCCGGATTCCTCCATTCATACGTCGTCGCTGTCGTCGTCCCTCGACA
The DNA here is from genome assembly GCA_013387415.1 of Panellus pusillus. Lineage (NCBI taxonomy): Eukaryota > Fungi > Basidiomycota > Agaricomycetes > Agaricales > Mycenaceae > Panellus > Panellus pusillus. Next base: position 13,261 of record QVIE01000915.1, on the reverse strand, counting down.
CTGGACCGTTTGGTCCAGGCTTAGCGGCGGCGGAAACGGTGAACGGTCCCTCGGCGGAGGTACGCGCTTTCTCGCCCCTTGTCGTGCTTCTCTTCTTTGCGTTGTTGATCTTGTCTTGCTGTAGAAATCTCTCCTTGGACCTCGGTCGCTGAACGGTGCTCATCCTAGTGAAAATACGAATACAACCCTACACATACAGACGGCTATAGGTGTGCTTGTACTCAGTGTTGCCGCCGCAGCCGTTCTTTGGCGGGTTAAGCCCGAGTAGTGAATTATCTTATGCTATGGTTTCACGACCCTTCTTTATTCGCTTGTCAAACACAACTTGTACGAGTAGCATCGCTATTACTATTACTGTACACGAACGTAGAACTACGCGCGTTCTATATGCATCCTTCGCTCTGATTCTCTGTCGTGTCGGAAAAGAATGACGCATGGTCAACAGCAGTAGGCAGTGCTTCAGATGAATGGATTTTCATGATCATGAAGTGAGTGTTTCACAGTCGCTGGAGTCCAGGGAAAGACTCAGGGCCTACAAGACGCCGGCATTGTGTGACGTCTCGAAGTGTCAAATGATGCTGGGCGCTTTTGGAAGCGACAGCTTTGATTTTAGCCACGAATGCCACGCGTGCGAGTGCAGCCAGTGCCTCACAGATGAGCTTGCTTCTGCTTCAAGGTGCAATGAACCTCAGCGAGACACAGCAGCCCGTTACCCTTGAGGAGTGTCTCTTGATTCATGAAGGACATTCAAGGGAGGTAAAGCATGCGTGCCTTCCAACCGCCGCTCGCCGTGGTCACGTCATTCGGCCTTTCGTATTCATAGACGGCGTCTATGTTTGCCTGCGGCAGACAGTACACAGAATACGAGGCTTCCTCACCTCTCCAGTGTTTAGCAACAGTGTGTCTATCGTACCATTCCTGGGTTCGAATGGATGTATAGTATTGCGCGGATGGTCCGCGCCGCTCGTCGTACTGAGACTGTATGCAGTATCCTCAGCGGCTGAGCCTTGGCCTCGGTGCCCCCGAGCCAATATGGATGAACCCACGCGTCCCGGGCCATAATTAGGAAAAATACAACTAGACTTTGTAGCGACGCCCTGTCTTGGTGAAGAACGTCTGCAGGACATAGACCTGAAAGCTGCCGCTGAATGAGCGGTCGTACGGGTGGTGGCAGATCAAAGAACATACACGGCCATCGCGATGACACCGAGACTCTCCAGCACGGCATACCAAAACAATCGGCTGAGGGCACTTCAGTTCGATGACCGCAAAAGCTGCTGCTCACGTACTTCTGAATAGACTTGACAATAGAGAAGCCACGGTTCTCTCGCGTATGGAAACTGGAAGGGCAGGTGAACTAGCTGGATTGGCGACATGAGAAGGCGACGTACTGTTTTTGCGTTCGTTTGATGTTCATGAGCATGCCATTAAGACGGAATACACTCTCCTCCAGGGCGCTTGTGTGCTCCGATATCTGGCCGGGCTTGGCAGGGGCCTCTCTCCGCGGCTCGCTCTCGACCATGATGTCAAAGTCGACGAGCTTCTCGGTGAGGGTTGACATGTCGTTTTCGAAGCAGAAGGAGTATTCGCCGACAGTGTTAGCGGTGAGGACATAGTCGCCTTGTCGCTCCCGTTGGCCGTCGAGGATAACTTTGTCGTTTGGATCTTTGATGTCAAAGTCTATGTCGAACGAGCCTCCAGATTGCACCTGTTTTCTAAAAAGTTGAAGATGCGCTGTACAGATTGAGGAGACGAACCGCAAAATAGAACTTGAGGGGTGGTCAGCATGAAGGCCGAGAGCTATATATTAGCAGCGAAACTTACACCGATCTTCTCTCCGGCCTTATCAACGTCGGCGTAAAAACATAGCCTTTCGTTTGCGGCAATGGCAGTAGTGAGGGCGGACGCGCGGACGTGAATGGAGTAATTAAGAAAGCAGAATAGGGCGGGTATGAAATGTAGGAAAATCATGGCGACGTGGCCAACACGAGCATACACTCAACGCCTCATTCCAAATCCGGCGAACAATCCGCGCACTGTGAAACTCCGGTACTCGTTGAAGCCGTGTTTGATTCACGCACCGTGAAACTCTGGTCCCCGTCGAAACTATGTTTTTTGTCTGTCTGTTTGACTCTACTCGCGTACAAACTGGCCTGACATTGGACAATGGGGTGACGGTGTTTACCGTTGCTTTGGCGCCTTCAATTGTCAAATTTTACTATTGTCCTCTGTCTACTTAAACGGCTATGGCGACTCTCCGCCGTCTCCACTCCCTCTCCTCCCATGTCCGACCCCGCTGTTGCCCCGCGCCTTACGAAAGCTCGTCGCCGCGAGGGGCACATCTTCGCCTCGTCCATCTCTTCCCTCGACTCGTCCTGGACCATAGACATCATCACGACCCCCATACAGGCTACGTTTCTGTCATTCACGCCAGAGCCTGCAGTAACGCCCAAAACGAAATCAAAGCCTAGACCAGCAGACATCGTTATACCCCGCATCATCCCATCGGCGACGATCGCTTCTCCGACCTCCCCCTCCGAAACCAAACTTCCGTTCCCTACGGTCGACGTTGCGCCGGAAGCAGTCATTCCGCGGACCCCGCTCTCGCCTTTGTTATCCCCGCTCACCCCCAATCGCCGAGTTCAAACACCAACGAAGCGCATTCGTAAACTCGCGAAACTCCTTGGCGAAAATGTCCCCGTAGAACTCATTTTCCCTTCCGGTGACGCTCCCGTTTACGCACCGCCGCCGCCCAAAAGCACCCAGGTCAAATCTGCGTCGAAACGCTTCAAGGTGCCACCTCGATCTGCTGCACCCTCGGGGCCGCTGCCCGTTCTTCCGCGAGCCTCGGAATGGCCTTTGACTCCCGCACCTGACTTCACTCTCGATTCCGAAGCGTACAAGAGAACTGCCGTGGGTCTCCACTACACCCTCGGGGTGAATACCATCCCCACGCATCTCTTCAACCCACCGCCCGTCGTCTCGACATCGCCGCCGCCACCGTTCTCTAGCGTGATCGCTATGGACGACGCATCGTGGGAGTGCGCTCGCCAAGCTGTGCTTCGGCCGCGCACGCAGAAGGGTCGTCGTCCGCCCGGCGGGGTGCACAAGGCTCCAGTCGAAGCGAATGGGATCGGGACGTGGCGCAAGAAGGAGAATACTTGGAGCGGCGAGTGGAACGTCGAGGATATGCAGGAGCTCCAGGTCAGATTGCGGAAATTACGGTGAACGCCTGCACGGACACAGTATGAATGACGGTTCATGATCCATGACTTTTTCTCCTCTACTGTATTCGCTCCTTCTTAATCTCATTGTAACTACTATGTTTTCTAGTCCCGCTTGTAGCTACTCGTTTCCGTCTTGCATCTAGGTTTAATCTGTACACTGTAACAGGCTGGGCTTGAGTATTGTGAATGTTAACACTGTTTTTGTTTCAACCGATCTGGCCATGAATTCTTGATCACTTACGCTCAAGTCAGCTATCATCAGCTTCTAGCAAATGCCTTTCTCGCCGGACATCTTTCCTAAAATCCCGTCAAGAGTTCTGCCCACCTCTGGTTTCTGGTGTACACTTGAGCTTCTCTCATCTTCGTCCGGCTCTTGTGTAGTACGGCACTGTTCTGAATCGGTCGCGCTTGCTCCGTTCATCTTTCCTCCGCGGATTGCGAATCTCAATCATCACTCAGGATCCGTGTGGTGCATACTTGACTCGTTCACGCTTCAGTTCGGCGCTCAGCCAGGAACACGATCATGTGGGAATCGATGCGACCGCTTCCTTATTGTTTTGACCATCACGCACTTACCTCCAGACGATACTGACTACGAGTCTTTTGTCTTGCTAAGTAACATCACCGAGTAACGTGGGCATCCTTATTGTTAACGTCTTTTAACGACCCGACTTCTCTGCGCCTACAGAGGGAACCTTATCGCCCTGTCAATCCTTTTTATGCAGCGAACGATCGAGAGGTCTGCCTTGAGGCACTTCCGGTAGGCCAGATGGGCACGCACAATATGAGCCTATCGGCCCCCCGCCCCGTAATCCCGTCTCGCGTGTATAAAAGGAGGACGCAGTCTCGTAACTTTCTCCAGCCCAGCGTACTTCCATTGTCAGCGCTCACGTCCTCCACATCATCACTATCATCCCCATGGACGCCTTCACCTACACAGTACCCTCTAAGACCGAGGAGATCATCCTCCCGCCCGTCGATGAGGACAGCAGCAGCGGCTCCAGCGGGAGCTGCGTCGTCTGCAAGGAGGACACCAGCCTCCCGCCGCTTAGCGAAGACAGCAGCAGCGGCTCCAGTGGCAGCTGCGTGATTGCTTGAACCACCATTATCGTTCGTCGCTTTTCCGCCTTTTGTTGTCTTGGCACTAACTCGATGATCCAGACTTACACATGCATCATCAAGGAGGGAGCTACGACGGAGGGGCAGCAGAGCAAGCTGCAACGCGACATCACTTTCGCATTACATTATTAAATTCGACTTCGTTCCTACCTAGCATTTTGTTATAAATCATTATCCAGCTCTATGATCCGTACGATTCGACAGAAAAAGCCCAGAAAAAGAGGACGTTCATCGATATTGAGTTAATCTAGACGGACCAGCATCTGTCCGACCGGGTCCCAGGGGTCCCAGATACTCGGATTCATGAGCCAGCTCTTTCAGTTCCAACCAATTCAGAATATCCTCCAATTTGCGACTGGGGCCTGTCCCTCCGCCAGCAAACGCAACGTGCAGATATGTCTGCAGGACGCTCTTGATCGTCGACAGCGCCTGGGGATCGGACAGCCAAGGGAGCCCTTCGTTGAACAATTCGCTCGCAATAACGGCTTGCAGCAATTGCAAGTGGTCGTCGGTCTTTCCAGAGCTTTCTGCGAGTCCGCGGAGAGCGGCTGCGAAATTTCTCTGGTTCGTCCGGTGGGCAGGGCGGGATACCCACAGTACAGGCAGAACGTGGTCACCAAGGGTCTCCGTAGCCTTGTAGGGTAATGTGGAGTCGCCGTCAGAGACACAAGACTGCATGAATTCTGTCACGATGACCAGCCGCGCCTCCTCGAAACGTCCCTCCAAGTGCGGGATCAGCTGAAGAGCGCGGCGGACCGCAGCGAGCGCTCGCACAAGCCAGTCTCTGTAAGCCTGCATGGGCTGGATGGTGTACGCGGGGAATGGCTCCAACTCTGGCACCGGCTGCCCTGACGCGACCATTGGGTGTAGGACGGCGCGAACCGCGGAGAGGAGTCCCCAATCGCTCTGAATAATACGCGCTTCTTTTGCGAGAACGTTTTCGACGTTGCCAATTAGTAGCTTTTCGAGATTTTGCAAGTGCAAACGCACTTCCGCCTGCTCGAAAGCCATCAAAACACCGCTTTTGAGGAGAGCCGTGACCGACGCGGAATACGGGGGAGCGCAAATAACAGAAACAGTGTTCCTACTGCTGAAATGAGGCCAATCAGGTAGCCGTACTTCCAACGTGGATTGACCGGGAAACAATGAAGAGAGATGCCACATTGCTTTAGAGACGTCGCCTAAGTTACCAGAACGGCATGTCGATAGGCGGTTAGTCAAGCGATTCCAGAACTGAGTGATGTCGCAGTCCTGAAGAACACGACAGATCGCTTCGTTGAGGTCTCTGTTGTTCAAGTATTCGACGGCACTGTCGGTGAGATGGTCGACCACATCCACGTCGATGCCGCTGGCGTCAAACCATGGCAGTAGAATGCTGAGGATCGTATCGACGTGATTTATAGAGAGCTCTCTGTCTCTGATTGCCTTGCGCACACAGTCTGCGAAAACCTTTGCCACGTGGCCGAATGGAATATCGGCGAACTCCAATCGGGCTTGTATCGTTTGGCTTGTGAGGAGGAATTCGTACGGAGGGCGCTCGAGATCGGCAGATTGTTGGAGGAAAGAGAGAAGGACTCGGTATTGTAGCCCATTCCAGCACCTGGGAATCGGGAGCATAATTTTGGAAACCTGCCGCATCCACTCTGACACAGCGTGAAGCTGCGGAGGGACTGTTTCCTCCGAGAGCTGTCTGAGATCCAGCTCAACGTCTGCAGCCCGGATCGGAATGAGATGATCCCATTTGCAGCGATCGCGTTCAGAGAGGAATTCCTTCAACTCTTGAGAATAACGGGCGATGTCAGGCAATTTGCCTCTCTCTACAGCCTCTTTGCCGTCCGCCAAGGAATTGTTTATCCTCTCGGCAATGCCATGTAAAGAACACAGATTGTTCCAGCCGGCGAGAGCGTCTATCGACGGCAAATATTGCGCCGTGACGTTCGTTTTAGGTGGTAAAAGGTCATTTTTGAGGAAAAACAACGGTTGTCTAGGTAAAGAAGAGTTCTTCTCTGCCATCATGCCTAGACACCATACAGCTTTCAAAAACGCCGGTGTCAGTTGATTCGAATGAAAGAGGTAATGGTCTCTTCACCTTTGAGACAAGTGAGCTGACGCCTAGATTTCACCAGGGGCTCCAGAAGACCGCTTTCGCAGCTCCACATCAAATGCTCGATGCGAGACCCAAGTAGTACATCTGGGTTGTTGAGAAGCCCACGAATGAGATTATCGTACTTAATGCGCCGGCCATGAGGTCCAAAGATAGCATTGGGTATTCCTTCCACAAACGGTTCTAGTTCATCATCATCCGCCAATGATTTCATCGTCCACGCGAGAGCACGTTCATCTCTCTCCTCTCGGTGACCCTCTGCATCGCGAAACGTAGCCGTATGAATCATCGCGTCGGACATGGAGCGCAATGGCAAGGGAATTGGTGAGGGTTCGGTAGAAGTCTTCTCGGGAACATGTTCGACATCTTGTTTCTTTTCATGACGAGTCATGGATAGCAGATAATATCGGCGGATGCTCCACAACACGGGTGAGAGTGGTGTTTTGTACGGACAGTCAAACTGTATAAGCGGAAGGATCGATATGCCGAGGTAAAAAACGAGCAGAACGACCAATATGCCCGCTGCTACGTAGGCGACGGCCTTGTTGACTGGGAGTAGAAGGGGATCAGGCCTCCCAAGAAGAGGAGGAGAGACATGTGCAACAAAAGTGGTATCGCGCCCACAAAAACGTGCATACGGAAACGCTGTAAACCTGCAAGATAATGAGACACCAACGCAGATGATAGAATGAGCTAAAGACTCAACATAATAGAGATACGCGAATATTCTGGCCCTTTTGACTGGAGACGGTAACATTTCGGTCCTTTGGAGAAAATCACGCGCCCATTGCTCGACCAATGTGGCAGCCAAAGCACAAGCGAGACTAAGACCCAGACTCAGAAACCAAAGAATATTACAAGCCACAGATGCGTTGCTCGGAGCACTGGAAGTGCTGTTCGCTACCAAGTCAATGATTGACTGATTGAGGGAAGCGGTATTGGTAGCATTAGCTAATTGTTGAGCCATATGCGCCAATATTAGTGTGTTGGGATCTGGCGCCGACTGCAATATCGTGTAGCTTTCGATGATAAACGACGTAAGAACAGCCGAGAAAAGACCCGCCTGTTCAGCGCTGAGCTCGGGAGAATATGCGATCCGAACGACATACGAATATGAGGATTCCATTCATGTTGCCTCGCCAACTATCCACCAGAGCCTTGTCGTATTTTTCTGCTTCGGAGATGTATACGGACCATATTTGTGCGCATGGCTCATCACCTGGTACTGATATCAGAAAGAACCAGATCGAGTGGACGTCGAATACCTGGAGTGTCTACGGCCGCGGGCACAGGTCCTGGCTCATCGTCCGCAGTTCGCTGGCCGTCGCTCGGAGCAAACAATGACAGCCAAGTAGTAGTATTCAGTACCAAGTACTATGTAGTGTATTCAGCATCAGTGGCGGTGATGAATCGGTGAAGGACGAACGTTCCTTGAGAGTTGACGGGTCCTATCAGTCCCCCGATTAACCGGAGCTTGTGCAAAGGTGCCGACGGCTGAGGGTTGGGCAGCTGGCTGGCAGCTGAGGGCAGCGCCAAAAATGCAGAAGGAGTGCACGAGAATGCCGGCTTTTTGGTCGAAAGAATGTACTATGTAGGGCGGTAGAATATCGCGTTTCCACATCTGAGATGGACGGGAACGCATCATTCAGTCCTGGTTTGGAGCACTGATACACTAGGAAGGCGCCGTCAGGCTAGCCAGTCATGCGTGCTAAGGGAAATCTGGCTGCGCAGAAAGCTGCCCCTGAGGTCCCAGGCAGTTGGTCAGTGAACTTGAAGGCACACACGATTTGTGTTGAGAGATACCCCCGTCCACTTGTGGCAAGTCTCATTAGGTTTGCAGCCAAACGTGAGGGCAAGATGCATCGCACGGAGGTGTTGGTTATAACTTAAATTAGGCCAAGAGTCAATCTAGGTTTTACCGCGCAATCAGCGTGAATTGCTGCATAACACAGATCCGTTCGCGCCGCAAGTCACAAAGGCCATAATACACACAATTATCGAGTACATACTAGCAGAGCATACGATCTATTGTTACAGAGTTCATACATTTCCTCCGCCAGCGGGTGTCGGTGTCTGTCTCTACGTCGTCGCCTGTCGCTGTGTTTTCATCTCTGACGAGGATGACGCTGCGAAAGAAGTTAGCCCGAATCTAAACCAATCACCGACGAACGCACCATGCACATTTGTATCCGTCAACCGTCTAGGGTTTCTCGGTGGGAGTACAATGCTTCCGCCCTCGCCCGCCCTCCCCTTCGAATAACGCCACCGAACTGGCGCTGCCGATGTTTTTCCTCCAATGCACCCATCAGCTTCCCGATATTCTCCATCCACACGTCGACCTCCTGCAGAAAAGACGCTCCAGACGCGACGTCGGCGTTCGGGGCAAGGTGGGTGACGGATCGCGCGGCGTGGACACGGCGTGCGCATTCATGCTAGATGATGATTTTTCCGCTTCCGCGACAGAGATTGAGGGGGGTGCTTGGCGGGATCGCCCATGCGACGAGGAGCCGAGTTTTATACCCAGGAACGGGCTCGCCTGCGGTTGTGTAGCACCCGTTGCCGTTGCCATGATTGGATCAAGATGTATCCGACGATGAAGAGGCTCCACCGTGACACTCAATTGCGGGAAAAAAGTGGAGGTGGCTGGAGTGAGAGATCCGCTTGGGACTCGCGGTAGCCCAGATATACCGTGAGTCGTTGTCATCCCGGATCGCTCCAAGTTGTAACTTTGAAAAGTGCTGAGGTACCGTCGCCGCGTCGGCATCAGCGGGTTGGCATGGTAGCGGAGTACGATCGTCCATGCTTAGATCGAAATCCCGTCAGCTACTTTAGTACTTCAGCAACATATTGTCACAGGATTGTCCTCGGAGTCGAATTGAGCTCGGGCGGTGAATACAGAATTTTCAAGTTTCCTTCCGATGAATACTTGAGAAAAAGGAACTGTACAAAACGAAGCACACGGTCAACGCAACGAACAACAGCCACGCATGTCCGAGAAGCTCAGAAATCTAGGGTGTGGCTGGACAGTTCGACGACAGAAGATGGACCTCTGACCTGAGATATGCCATCGCTTGTATGGAGCGCGCGTGCTTGCATGGGTATTCGATAAATGTGATACAGGTTGAGCATTGAATAGAGTATAGCAACAAAACAACAGCTGATAGCGGTGTCAGGATAGTACGAAAACATCGGTCGATTGTAGACTGACCAAGTATAGAACTAGAACGCTTTCTTGACGATGGTGGGAAGGATTGGCGTGGCCTGGAGAAGAGGTGTTGGTTAGAAGGAAGGATTCGGACAGTAGGAAACAAGGGCCTTACTTTGCGTGACACTGGCCGCGCCGGAATGCGTCCACACACCACCACCCACACACCAAACTACCACAAGATCACGCCAAGAACATTTTTTCACCAGCACCTTAGATGGGTTTGATCTTGAAATGCAGAGATATGAGTGAAAAGATGAGGCACTACGGCAAGGAAGTGTCAGCGTGAAAAAAAAACCCCGCGAACAGCAGCGACAACCTTGAGGTCTTGGACCAGGTAGTAGAACACCCGCAGCCCTTCCGGGTCCTCGCTGTCCTGAATGTCCACCAGCGAGCCTATTTTTGCGGTCTACAAACGCAGAGGATCAGCATGGCAGTCATACGCATGCGGTTTGCACGTACCTCGAATGCGATGTGGTCGCTGCCTATCCGAATTTCCAATTCCTGCTTTCCGACGATGTTTTTCTTCGGCCAGTTGGTGTCATCCTCCTTAGTGATCTCGCTCGCCTCGACGATGCGCTTCAGCTCTTTGACGACCAACGGCCCGACCCACACTACAGGTTGTCAAACGATGTGCACCCACTTTAGCGGAAGCACGCACTTTCTTTACGAATGAGACTGTCGTTGCGGTAGTTTGAATTGTTGGCGTAACGGAGACGGCCATGGGAGTACTCGAATTCGAGAAACTCGTGGCCATGCTTGCCGGAATGGCCGGTGCTGGATGCGAGTTAATTGGTTGTGAGCATGGGAGAGAATACTTTACTAGTATCTGAGGTAGAAGGGATCGTTGTCGGGCGCGGACATGGATGTTGACTTGCACGGCTGTCACGCCGTTACCCGCAATCATGTTTTTCCTGTCGCGTCGACTGGCCCGCCTCTCGACGCGCATACCGACGAGGGCCTATACTACTCCCATGTAAGTCCATGCCACCGCGAGTTTGCTTCACTGATTTTTCCAGTGAGCATGACATTCGCAACCTGATAGCAAACGAGAAAGAGAGGTAGTATTTCGCCTGGTTCCCCTTCCATGCTAAACGGAATCCAGCCAGACAAACCCCATAGTCCTCAGGTAATTGCTCTGCTCAATGCGCCAGACACGCTCACAATTTGGCGTTCAGCGAACTTGATGGTCTTCTGAATGCACATCCACCACCTGCTGTCCCACAGTCGGACAGCGACGAATTTGACCTGAGCGGGTTTTCCGAGGACGGAACGGCGCACGCATCCGTTTTACACCCAGAACCGTATGTCATGCCCTGCGTATCTTGGTATAATTTTTAAAATGCCATCTAGAGTAGCCAGGAACTCCCAGCAACTTTTCGGAAGCCAGTCCGTGTCTCCGCGGCAACTTACATTCTACTCTACTGACGAGAAACATTCAGGGAACGTACGACTCTCCAGACCCTTCCGAACGGTTTCAACACCCGACTATTGCCTCTACCCGGCCCCCTCCCGAAACATTCTCTGAAATCGAATATGCGGCGACTGTCGTACACGGGCGCAGCATCCACCGCCCCTTCCGGCACCCGCGCACGCACGGTTTGCCCGCCGCGCTGATCCAATTCCGCTCGCACGACATTCTCACGATGAGTCTCTTCGTGCACTTTGCGACGCACGCCGCCTACTCGCTCGGCATCCCCTGCTCACGGATGTACACCCTTCCCACCCAGCGCCAACTCTGGACCGTCCCCCGCGGCCCGTTCGTGCACAAAAAGTCGCAAGAGAACTTTGAGCGCAAGGTGCACCGCCGCGGGCTCAAGGCGTGGGACGCGGACCCGGGCGTGATAGATCTATGGTTCAAGTACCTCAGGCGGCATGCAATGGGCGGCGTAGGCATGCGGTGTGTAAAATGGGAACGAATGCCACTTGGCGTCGGCCGCAAGATGGAGATGGAGGCCAAGGACAAGCTCCGCGCAACCCGGCAGACCAAGAGCAGGATAAAGGCGCTTGGGGAGCAGATTATCGAGCAGGAGATGGTTGCACGGGACGGCGAGGCGGATGTCTTAGAAAAATGAATAAATTACCGAAACAGGCAGTCAAATGATCTTGCTCTGATGTCTGAACCACCGCCGATCTATACTACTGGCGAGAATGTCCTGTGCTACCACGGGCCCCTCATCTACGTCGCAAAGGTCCTCAAGACGCAAGCCGCCAGCGACGAGAAGAACAACATTACTGGCAAGGAAGGCCAGCACTATTTCGTCCACTACAAAGGCTGGAAGACAACGTGCGTTGCGTCTCGCGCCAACCTCTCTGACGCGTCCCATTCACGATCGAACTGCTGCAGATGGGACGAATGGGTTCCGACGGAGCGCCTGCTGAAAGACAACGAAGCGAATCGCCTGATGCAAAAGACGCTGCAGAAAGAGGCGACGGCGGCTGCCTCAGCTGCGCGCTCGCACCCCAAAACCAGCACCTCCGCCAATAAAGATAACGGCGCGGGGACGAGCGCGAGTACGACCACGCGTTCAGGTACGCGCAAGGAATCCAACATGCGTGGCACGAAGCGCGGGCGGGACGATGTGCGCTGTTCTATCTTTACACCCACGACTGCATTCTCACTTGGCTGTCACCCAGGCGGATGGATCTCGTCGCCCTGACATGCGCCTCGATATTCCGGAGCAACTCAAGACCAAGCTGGTGGACGACTGGGAAGAGGTCACGAAACACAACAAGGTTAAAAGAGAAATTGCTGCAAGGTAGAATGGGAGTCCTCATGGGATCTTCATCTAGCTGGTGACGCTCCCTCGATCGCCGACGGTAGACGACGTGCTCAAGGAGTTCGAGACCTACCTCAAAGAAAACAAAGCCCGCTCAGTGCGTATCGCCATCCGCTATGTTCAGCCGACACCAACCCTACCACAGCCTTAAGGATCCACTATTGCTAGCGCCCACCGTCGTCTCCGGCCTGCAAGTCTACTTCGACCGTTCTCTGGCCAACCACCTTCTCTACCGCTTCGAGCGGCCGCAATACGCCCAAGTTCGCGTGAAGTACATCACCGGGCAGGATGTCATTGTGGGACAGGAGAAAGAAATGAGCGAGGTCTACGGCGCGGAGCATCTGTTACGCATGCTCGGTATGCCTGTCTTCCGGATGGCATTTCACTTGTGACTCAATACCGTTGCAGTTACGCTCCCCACCATGATCGCGCAGTCGTCTCTCGACGCCGAGTCGACGGACATCGTGAGGGAATATGTCAACGAGCTGCTTGCGTATGCTCCGTCCGTACCCCCACCGACCTTGCAGGAAGAGCTAATGCGTTGTTAGGTGGATGCTCCAGGAGCAACATCGGTTCTTCCTGGCAGAGTACGAGCACGCCAGCCCGCAGTATCAAAACACAGCGAGATCTTGAGCATTGTGCTATCGTCTGGTTTACATGTAACATCTGTATGTTTTGCAATATCGTGGCTCTCATCTCACTTTTTTTTTTTCCTGTGCGTAACGGCATGGGAGTCCATGAAAGAGGAAAACAAAGCGGTTCGTCGTCTGAGGCCCCCTCTTGAGGCTGCGCCGAAGCACCTGCGCCCTAGTGCACCCTCCTCAGT